>APFE030099782.1:20331-40467 GCA_000404065.3 Pinus taeda
CCCCCCCCCCCAGTATTGTCCTGGTTTATAAAAATTGGTATCAGAGAACCATGATACTTTAGGATCAATTTAATAACTAGAAGAAATATTAGGGACCATGGTAAACTAAGAAGGATTGGATACATCAACAAGGCACCTATGTTCAATGGAATGAGCTTTTTTTTGGAAAGTAAGGATGAAAACCTATATCAATCCCTTAGTGATAATGTATAGGATGCAATGGAAGAAGAATATCAAAAACCTAAAGCCCTTATTACTAGAGATTAGAAGATGGAATTTGCATGCAATGCCAAAGCTATGAATACTCCTCTCACTAGCCTACCTAAATTGGAACTAGTTAAGGCCATGGACTGCACAACTTCCAAAACAATATGGGATAACATGAGCAGCTACTATGAAGCCGATAACAAGGTAAAGTAATCCAAACTTCAAGTTTTTAGAATGCAATTTGATTATTTGAAGATGCATGATGATTAAGATATTTCCAAATACTTTCTTGGATTTGATGAGGTTCTTAATGTTATAAGAGGCCTTGATGAAGAGTTAAAAGAATCAGTAGTATTAAAAAAGGTGTTGAGATCCCTCCTTGAGAGATTTAATCCCATGGTTTCAACCATTGGGGAGATGGCAAATCTGAAGACTCTCACTTTGGATCAACTACCTAACACTCTTATTGCCTATGAGATGAGAATTTCTAATGGAAAACCTATAGCAAAGGATTCAACCTTAAAAGCATATAGGAAGCCCAAGGAAAAACATAATGATTCATGTTATGAATCAGATGAAACAAAGTTAATTTTGTGAGAAATCTCAAGAGAGGAACAAGCAAGTACAAAGGTAAGCTAACTTTTAAGTGATTTAAATGTGGTAAAGTAGGTCATTATGCTTCTAAGTGTCCAGAAAAGGAGAATAATGAATATGACCCTGAAGAGAAGTTTAGAAAAAATACAAAAGGATAGAAAGAAGGCCAAAAAGAAAAGCTTCTACATCCAAGACTCCAACTCCTCTAAGAGTGAATGTTGCAAATCATCAGATGAGGACAGATCTCATGAATCTCAAAATAATTTATGCTTATGACCATAGATAATTTTGAAGTAGAAGTTGTTGACTTTAATGGAGAAGAGGTCGAAGTTGACCTAGAAGAAGAGTTGGCTACTGCTCTCAAAGAGATATAGACACTAAGGAAGAAAAATAAAACACAAAAGGAATTATTGATCAAAGACAAAGATGAAGCAATAGAACCTCTCCTTCTGCAAATTGAAGAAGGAAAAAAGATCCAAGAAACTCTAAATCAGTGGGAAAAATGAAGCATATGAAATTCTTGAAGGAGAAATTGTTTTTTTGAGGAAAGAGATTGAAAAATAAAAAACCCAATAGAGATTTAAACATAGTTACCAATAAAACAAGAAAATTATTGATTACCCATTTTTTTTGAGGTAGCAAAAAAATCACTTGATTTTGAAAGTGGTTATTCAGAATACACCTTTTTTTTACAACACATTTTTTACGCTTTAGTATCAAGCATGAACATTTTTTTTTTAAATGTTAGTGATTTTCATGCTGATTTTGAGAAGTGTTCATGCAGCATCAACACATTTTTTTAAAGGGATTATTTTTGACACTTTAAATTTTTTTGTGTATCAAGTATGAACATTTTTTTAAATTGTTAGTGATTTTCATGTTGATTTTGAAAAGTGTTGATGCAACATCAACCCTTTTTGTTTAAAGGGCCTATTTTTTACACTTAAAATTTTATAATGTATTAAATGTGGATATTTTTTTTAAATGTTGAAGATTTTTGCGTTGGTAATAAAACATAAAAAAAAATAAAAATAAAAACATGACCCAAAACAAAATCAAATATAAAAATATATATATAAAAAATACCAAAAAAAATTAATCATTTCCTTAATACATATGAACGAAACATACATAGCAAACATCTAAAGAATAGTCCTAAGACATTCACAATACATGCATGAAAATGTGTTGCCTCATTGAGCTTCAATTATATGGTGAAAGTTTCATGTACACAGTTACAATGGTGAGGCACTAGTTCCAATAGTAGAACATTAAAGTCACTTCTTGCTTCTCAAAAGAATAATTTTCTCTCCTATGCCAAGTAGAGAAGCCAATACTCGCTCTCCAAAGCTTAAGCCTCCCAAAAGCCCTTTCACTGAGTTATGAGGTTGCTTTTATAACAAGAGAAATGACCTTCCATATCCTCATGACTCTTGGACTTCTAATATTTCCATTGGATTTCTAAACAACTCTTTAACTTCTAAATTACTTGTGTACTTATATATATGGATTTTAGACTTCTATACCACTCTTGTCAATATATGACTATGTGACTTTTCATATTCTACATATGACTCTTGGACTTCCACACATTACATTTTATCCTTTTCCTTGAATATACATCATTACATTCCACATGATGATGTGACACGACACATGGACACATATTGACCATTATGATGAAACTTGTAAAAGTTACAACTTGACAATGATGACATGGACTTCATAATGAAGTGGCAATGCCAAGTTGTCTTCCTTGTTGTTTTGTCTTCAATCTTCATGAAAGGTATGATCAGACCTCATCTTTATGAAATATCCTCTTTCTTGCTCATTTTCACCCTCCAAAGGGTCTTGGATCAGTGGTAGAATCTTCTGAGTGATCATGCAATGCCTTTTTTCTGTCATGGTCCAGCATCTGCTTCATGTCTTCATGATTGTTGTTCTTTGTGCTTCTTCTCTACAATCATTCTTTGTTCATTCTCTTTAATATATTCCTTGATCATCACCTTTTCATGCTAATATATTACTCCTACTAATGAAGATCATTAATCACAAGGAAAAAATAGTCTTAAAACATCTATTTTATCCCTACCTAGCTCATGGAATGATCATCTTATGATAGGTCTATGAGAGAGTTAAAAGAAGGAGGCTTGTTTGGGAGAGCGCAGTTAAACTCATTAGTAGCTTAGAAAGGCTCCATTGTTCATTTTGATTGTGCCATTCACTATGAATAGAATCTCTCCTTGGTCAAGCATAGTTGGGGAGGCTGAAGGGAAAAGGTTTGAAGGCTTCATGCTTCACGATTGCGCCATGTAGCCTAAAGAAAAGAGAGGAGGGATAGAAAGTGTAGCTTGACCAATAAAGGTTGAGGGGATTCCACCTTAATCCTTCCCTACTATTCCATGCACTAAGGAGGAAGGACTAAACAATCTTGAGAGCAGAGCACATTGGGGGATAGGGAAAGTGAAAGCCTCACGCTTCAGGACTGCACTATGTGTCGGGAGGAAGAGGAGGCCTTAAGGAAAGTGCAATTTGACTGGTCAAATACATATAGTAGGCTTCCTTCAGACTTCCCTACTATACCATATGCTCTACAGGAAGAGGAAAAGCAAGGCTTGGGCACAAATCGAATTGGGGAAGGAGGAAGGGTGAAGACTTCAGCCTTCAGGACTACTACACCATGTGCTCAAAGGGAAGAGGCTTGAAAGACAATGCATTTTTCTTTCACAAGGGGTCATTATTGCTTTGGATTGTGATTTTCATCCTAGGCTACCATATTTGACCCAACAATGGTTGATTTACCTTTGGGAGTGTTCTTTTCATTCAGGGAGGCCATTAGAAGGAAACCAATTTTCCTATGAGGGTTTTCACTGCACTGGAAGGGTAGGAGGGTGTTTGTATTTCATATTTTTCCTCTAAAAAAGGGTGGAAGAGGTACATTATTTTTTCTAGGAGTAATTTATGTTTCATGCAAGGAATAGATAACCAAAACTCAGTGTAGAGAGTTAATATAAGCAAGAAGGATCAAGTGACTGCCCCTGGGAGGTTCATAATGTGAAATAACTTTGAGGTGATCTTGAGGAGGACTTAGTGAACCATTATTGGTGAGTAATATTTCATCATTGAGGCCCATAATAGGTTAATATCCTCACTTGGTCAGGAGGTCTATGTGTTCATAACTTGCACTGGGTTGAAGGACCAAGAAGGGCTCCAAAATGGCTAAGTGTGAGATCGATGGAGTAAAGGAGAGAAATGCATCCGAACACGACTCAAACATGGATCACACACATAAATTCCATAAACCAAGATAGGATGATACGTGAGACTCATGGATAACAATCACACCTCGAAATGACAGTAAAGAGACACTTATCTCTAAGTGTGACAGTTGAAACGACAAACTACGACACCTAAAACACAATTTATGATTGACGAATGTGACCAAAAGTTGTGTTAAGCTATAAGGATGTGCCTAGAACACATTATAATGATATGTAAGGCTATATAATTTATAATATTATGCCAAAACTAACTTTAGTGATGTGCGAAGATGTGACACATACAGGAGTGAAATCAACAAAAGCAACACCTATGATAGGAGGACAACATGAAGACAACACTTGCAAAATGTGAAATACCTTGAAAGTGGCACATGCCAGAGAGAAGATAACATGAAAATGAAACTTATCAAATTGAAAACAAGCAAAAGCAACAGTCGCAAAGTGAAAGTGCCATTTTTTAAAGCGAAAGTGCCATTTTTTAAAGCGAAAGTGCCATTTTTGAAAGCGAAAGTGTGCAAAAGATGACAGTTGAGAAAACTCACTAAAACTGAGAAGTACATGTGTAACAAAAATGAGGGGGGGCTGTCAATAAAAGTGTGCACTGACTGTTGACATGAATTAAACATTTCACTAGAACTGTCTAGAGTGGTGGTGCTATGTTTGTTTAAGATTGCATAAAGAAAGTGTGCTCATGAGTTCAACTGGGACAGTGCATGTGTGAGCAAGTGAATTTTAAAGTTATAACTTAGGAAGAATACTTAAACATATCATGAAACATCAATCAACCATGAAGGTATTATGGAATGACAGATTGTAAGAGCCTTAGTAGGCTCCAAAATTCAAGTGTAGGCAAAATTTTGGAGGGCGTTGATCGTTGCGTCAACACCACATCAACACTTGGAGACACACTGGTAGAACTCCAACTTATCTTTCTAGGTTTAATTCTTTAAGTGCAAGCTCTTAGTATTTGAGGAAGTAGTTTTTCATATTGTGCATTACCTTGGCTTCCATACTTAACCTTATTAGAGATATAGTCACCTCCATTCCCTTACTTGGTTAAACACATATCAAAGCTTTCCAAATCACAATTGTTTTGATATAGGATAGGGTAATATATAACTATGAGTTTAAGGTAATTAGAGTATGACTTTTCATGTCTAGTGATGCTCCACTACCAACAAACCTGGACAATACCCCAATGGAGTCACTACATGAACATAAAAATTGCTTCAATTCCAGTGATCCTGAATAGTACCCTGGCGAAGTTAATTGTTTCACCTATTTGCGCAAGAAGCTTTTCTCTTCTTTCACCCTTTATTTATTTTATTTATACAATTGTGCTTTGACAATTATTTATTTCATGGGGGGAAGAGGGATCCTGACTTATTGAGAGAAATAGATATTGTTCCTTCAGAGAAGGTAATATAGCCCTCTAATATTGGTTTGCTCATTAATTTATTTTCCCCTTACCTTTCTCTAGTTGACTGGATCAACAAGAAAAACACTATTTACTTACAATACCGAGTTAAGGGAAGAGGATCCTAGAATAGATACAGGCTTTATAGTTCGACCAAAGGATTTCCATTTGAGTGGATTGTATATTCCATTCAAACATCATTGAATTTAAATATATGTAGACCTATATAGAGAAGAGGTAACAGATTAGCCAAGCATTGTTCGTCATCACAATTTTCCCTTTCAAGCTTTTCCACATTGTCTCTTGAGCCAAACAGGGGCATCTTTCATGCAAAGTCTTATTGAACAAAACAAAAGGAAAATGCATGACAAGACAACAAAACAAAATCAAAGAACAAATCAAATGTAGGTGGAACATAGAACATGCACAATATACAATAATAAAACAAACAAATGAAAAGACTCAACAGAGAGTGGGATAGAGGGTGGATGTAATGCAAGGGAAACTAAATTAAACTAAGCCTACTCCTAACCTAATCAACTAGAAGGTTGGAGCTAAGTGTAATGATATTTCCCATGTATCCATCATCATTCCCGACCTGCAAACACAAAGATACGAGCAACTAAAAGTAATATAAAACAATGTGCAATAGAAAAGATAAGAACTTTGAAAACTTTCACAATTGACTAAAGTTCTTGCTTATTAAAAAAATAATTTTCCATACTAACCAGTTTGATCTAGTTTTGAACTTTACCTTGTTGTTTGAAATGTTGATCACACAAACCTTGCAGGCTACTTGTGAATAGACATTCATCTTTGTTTTCAGTTCTTGCAAACATCAGAAAAGATCAAAAATTTTTATTTACAATAAAGCTTACCAGGTAATATTTCTCTAACCATTCAACAATTGGATCATTATATTCATAAAAATCAATTTGAATACCCAAATACTGATGAGAAGGTAAATTCTTAGTTAAAACATTCAAATCACAAAGAGGGTCTTTGGTATAATGATCAAATTGCTCATTTAACATATAAGTTGTTGGAGCCTCTATCAATTCCCTTTATATCCAATTACATGCAATGTCAAAATGAAAAAAAATTAGGGCATTAAAAACAATTGTTGACATTGTGAATCTATGAAACCAATCAGGATACTGAGTTGAAAATAGATTAGAAAGATGTGTCATATCAAACCCAATACTCAACACGAGGGTTTTGTTCAGTTGAATGATTGAAGCAATTGCAATTACTCCAGAAAAAGGAAATGTGCCATGGAAATGATTAGCTTCATGATATGCACAAAAGAGATAATAAGATGATCAGATTCAGAAGAGTTTAACATAGAAAAATCCTTGAACCCAAAATGACCTGTATCTCAATCATCAAAATGACAGGGCTTGAAACTGTATGGATCTGTGAAAATTTTTCTCTCCAACCCTCTGTCTAGCTCAAGGGATTGACATGAAAAGGAACTAACCAAGCAAGAACCTTTAATGTGATCAAAAATTCTATCTTGATGATCAACTTGAAAATATCATAAGTCCTTTAAGAATGAATGCATAACCAGTGGATGAATGTTAAGGAAATAATTATATGTGAAAATATGGATCCAACATAGCTCAGAGATCTCAGGAGGATTGCAAAGACCTAACATAACCATCAGAAGGAGATGAAGTGCCTCAATTTCTTGACAAGTCTCAAAAATTTATGATGGTGGATCATCAAATTTAGGTGGCTTTGAAACATCAACAGGTAGACATGCACCACTATCATCTGATGTATTAAAGAAAACATTGTAAATGCCACCTGTTTGATCAATTTAGGGTTAAGCATATTAGACTCTTGATTGAAAGAAAATTGAGATACATAAATTTGAAAAATCCTTTGATCATTCAGAGTTGAAACATATCCCTCCTGACTTATGAAATATTTACAGTTGAATGGATCATGAAGAATATATTCAAGCTTTTCATATTCTGATTGTAGTATTACACCATTGGGTACCTAATTACAACCGTGATCAACTGAATAAAGATCAAAAGGATTTAGGGGGGTTTCTGGTCTAACAAACTTATCAAACATATATGGGTACATTGAATAGTGTGCTAGAGGTGAAGAAGGATTGAAAGACTCAAGAGGAGGGCCAGTGGTTGTACTTAAATCAAATTGAACTTGAAATAACATCAAATCAACATTGTTATCATCAGTATAATGGTCAAAGATAGACATTACCAATATGACACTCAAATTGACCAGGATCTTCCGAAGATTCAAAAACTAGACAACTTACCACTTCATATTTTCCATCCAAGGATGCATGAATTAAAGAAGATTTAGGATCATTTTGAATTGAAATATCATCCCAATTCACAAATAGAGATAGTAAACTATGAGAAACATATTATGAATCAATACCTTGAAAATACAAGCCCTCATAAGAAGAAAATATATCATCTGATATACTTAAATGTTCATCACCATATGTGTTAATGGAAACAAGGATGTCATGGTGATGGTTATCGAAATTCTCAACTTGGATGTGAGGTTCGGAGTCATTTGATAGGTTATCAATATTAGAAGATTGGAGATCAGTTGAAAAGGCAAGATTATCATCTTGGAAGAGGGAGGAAAGATAACACATACCTTCAACACTTTACTCCTCTATATGTGAAATACAACTACCTCATTCTTGATTACCTCTTAAAATAACAATTTGAACATCATTATGAGTTGAAGTAGGTGAAACAATCGGATCATGAAACAAGGAATAATGAAACATGGATGATGGAGGTTGAAGGGTATCATAAATTAAATAAAATTTAAGACTTGAATTATGCATATTGATGTGATCTTGAAAACCAAAGGAATGAGTTTTCATTTTAGGCTCCCTGCAATTATTGAATCATTCCAATTTTTCCTCTGTAGGATTTGGATCATAAGAATTGGATGGAGGTTGAATGGACACATCAACAGTTTGATTTTCAAATTTCCCAACTTTAACATCATCACCAGAGGGCACCCAAATTGATACTATAAAAGGAGGAGGACAAGGAACAAAAGGAATAGTAGTTTCCTCCTCATAAGATTGATGTATCCCATGGTTTGCAAAAGTTATGGAGAGAGAATCATCCAGTTGTTCAGATTCAAAAGATCTCAAAGAGAGTAGAAACAAATTCTAAAAGTTTTCCATAATGAAATTTGAATCAATAACTCCCTCGGTAAATTCACAACAAAGGTGAAGAAACCGATTGAAAAATTCCTCTGCAGATTCACCAGATTCCATTTTAAGCATATCAATTCTATCATATACATCTTGATAAACATACCTATCAAAGGCTTCATGAAGCTTCTTAACAAGTTGCTTGAATGAATGGATAAAGTAGCAAGTAATGTATGATACCATTTCTTAACTTGACCTTTAAATGTGAGGGCGAACAACCTGGCCATGATATTTACAATGAATTTTGTTAGAGAAACAAAAAATGCATAAATTGAAATAATTTTCCAAGGATATTTAGTTCACTCTTGCCATCGAACTTGAATTGGGACAAGTCATGAATGATTTCCACAGGGATTACAAAATCAATCTCCTTAAAAAAAAATCTCGGGATTATAATTTGTGAAAGATCCATTTAAGATAAAAGATTCAAAATCAACTCAACGGGAAAACTTTGTTATCTAGCCCTCCTTCTAGCACCATAATGTTGACGATGTTGGATGCTACCAACATACAAGAGGCCTCCCTATGTGAAGTCCCAATTAGACCTCACATTGTTTTAAGTAGGAGCCCCATCCAAAGTATTGGCCCGGCCACCATAATTGTAAGGTTTTCCTTGGTTTCAATGAATAACATAAGAGATTATATACATAACCCTTGAACAAGCAAGTCGACATTGTGAAGCACAAATTATAATATATAAAAGGAGACTTTCACGGGGGGGGGGAGACAAAAGTGAGGCTTTAGAAGGAAGTAATATTACTAACCTAAGAGACACACACAAGCAAAGAAAGACTCGTTAGTTATCTAGAGAAATAGTTCACATAGACATAATGATCATTAAACCACATACAGCACACCTTCAACAAGATAAGTAACAAGGCCACTGAAATAGTTCAATTTCCTTAGTACATATGTACAAAACATATATAGAAAACATCTAAAGAATAGTCTTAAGAGATTCAAAATACATTCATGAAATTGTGTTGGCTCATTGAGCTTCAATTATAAGGTGAAAGATCGAAGCACATAGTTATAATGATGAGGCACTAGTTCCAGTAGTGTAACATTAAGTCACTTATTGCTTCTCCAAAGTATATTTTTTTTCTCATATTCCAAGTAGAGAAGCCAAGACTCGCTCTCTAAAGCTTAAGCCTCCCAAAATCCCTTTCCTTGAGTTATGAGGTTGCTTTTATAACAAGAGGAATGAACTTTCATACCCTCATGAATCTTGGACTTCTAATATGTCCTTTGGACTTCTAAACAACTCTTGAACTTCTAAATGACTTATGTACTTCTCCTTATGACTTTTAGACTTCTATACAATTCTTTTTCATATATGACTATGTGACTTTTCATATTCCACATATGACTATTTGACTTCCACACATTACATTTTGTCCTTTTCCTTGAATATACATCATTTCATTCCACATGATAATGTGGCATGGCACATGGACAAATATTTACCATTATGATGACACTTGTACAGGTTACAACTTGACAATGATGACATGGACTTCATGATTAGGTGGCGATGCCAAGTTATATTCCTTATTGATTTGTCTTAAATCCTCGTGAAAGGTATAATTAGCACTTCATCTTTATGAAAGGTCCTCTTTGTTGCTCATTTTCACCCTCCAAAGGGTCTTGGATCAGTGTGAGAATCTTATGAGTGATTATGCAATGCCTTCTTTCTGTCATGGTCCAGGATCTACTTCATATCTTCATGGTTGTTGTTGTTTGTTCTTCTTCTTTGCAAGTGTTAATTGTTCATTCCCTTTACTATCTTCCTTGAGCATCAACTTTTCACGTTGAGATAGTACTCCTGCTAATGAAGATCATTCATGGCAAGGCAAAACTAGTCTTAAAACATCTATTCAATTCCTACCTAGCTCGTGGAATGATCGGCTTATGATAGGCCTATGAGAGAGTTAAAAGAAGCAGGCTTGTTTATGAGGGTGAATTCAAGATCATAAATGACTTAGAAAGGCTCCACTATTAATTTTTACTACACCATGGACTATGAAGAGAATCTCTCATTGGTTCAACGTAGTAGGGGAGGCTCGAGGAACAATGTGGGAAGGCTTCATGCTTCAAGGTTGCACCATGCATCCTAAAGAAAAGAGAGGAAGGCTAGAAAGTGTATTTTGACCAATCAAGGGTCAGGGGATACCTCCTTCAGCCTTCCCTATTGTGCCATGCACTAAAGAGGAAGGCCTAAAAAATATTGAGCGTAGAGCACATTTGGGAAGAGGGAGGGTGAAAACTTTAGGCTTCATAACTACACTATACACTAGGAAGAAGAGGAGGCCCTAAGGAAAGTGCAGTTTCACTCGTCAAAGATAGAGAGGAGGATTCCTTTAGCCTTCCCTACTATGTCATTTTCTCTCGAGGAAGAGGTAAAACAAGGCTTGGGTGCAAAGAACATTGTGGAAGGAGGAAGGGTGAAGGCTTCAGCCTTCAAGACTGCGTCATTCGCTCAAAGGGAAGAAGCTTGAAAGACAACACAAATTTCCTTCAAAATGGGTCATTCTTACTTTGGAGTGTGATTTTCATCCTAGGCTAGCATATTTTGACCCAAAAGTGGGTGATTTACCATTTGGAGTGCGCTTTTCACTGAGGGAGGCCATAGGAAGGAAACCACTTTGCCTAGGAGGGTTTTCACTGCACTAGAAGGGTATGAGGGTATTTTCATTGCATGTTTTTCCTTTGTAAAATGGTGGAAGAGGTTCATGCTTATAGATAGGAGTGATTTATTTGTCATTCAAGTCAGAGGTAACCAAAAATTAGTGTAGTGAGTCAATATAAGAAAGAAGGATCAAGTGGTTTCCCTTGGGACATTCATAATGTGCAATAAATTTGAGGTCATCTTGAAGAGGAATTACTGCACCATTATTGGTGAGTAGTATTGCATCATTTACACCCATGAATAGGTTAATATCTACACTTTCTAAGGGCTTCAATGCCTTCACAACTTTCACTAGGCTAAAGGACCAAGAAGGGCTCCAAAATGGCTAAGTGTGAGACCAACAAAGTAAAAGAGGGAAATGCATCCGAACACAACTCAAATATGGATAACACACATAATTTCCATAAACCAAGACATAATGATATACAAGACTCATGGATAACAATCACACCTTGAAACGATAGTAAATTGACACTTATTTCTAAGTGTGATAGTTGAAATGACACATTACGACACTAGGAACACAAGTTACAATAATTGTGACGATTGTGACCAAAAGGTGTGCCAAGTTGTAGGGATGTATCTAGCACATATTTTAATGATATGTAAGACTATCTAATGTAGAAGAGTGTGCCAAAACTAATTTTTGTGACGTGTAAAGGTGTGACAAGTATAGGAGTGAAATCAACAAAAGTGACACTTGCGACGGGAGGAAAACATGAAGACGACAGTTGCAAAATGTGAATGACCTTCAAAGTGACACATTCCACAGTGAAAATAACATGAAAATAAAACTTATTCAAGTGAAAACAAGAAAAAGAAATAGTCGTGAATGTGAAAGCGACACTTGTGAAATTGAAAGTGTGCAAAAGACGACAATTGAGAAAACTCACCAAAATAGAAGTATAAACGTAACAAGGGTGAGGGGGATTGTCAATAAAAATGTGCACGAATTGTTGACATGAATTAAACATTACACCAACACTATCTATATAGATGGTTCTATTCTTGTTTAAGCTTGCATAAAGAAAATGCACTCATGAGCTCAACTAGAATTGTGCATGTGTGAGCAAGTGACTTTGAAAGTTAGAACTTAAGAATAAGACTTAAACATACTGTCAAACATCAATCAACCATGAATGGATTATGGAAAGAAAAATTGTAAGATCCTTAGTAGGCTCCAAAATTCAAGTGTAGGAAACATTTTGGAGCATGTTGGTCGTAGTGTAAACAAGACTAAAAGGTCAAATGAGCTCCTTGAATCTTAAAGAGTCTCCAATGGAAAAACTAGTATTGGATTTAAGGACAAGTCAATCTCAGTAGTTGATGTGAAGGGAAAGAAATCCATTAGTTTCATGCAAGAATTAAAAAACATAATAAATGTAGAAGCCAAATATGACGCAACTCAACAGAAAAGAGAAAAAGGGAGCACACAGTCCAATTTTCACCCAAAGACATCAATTTTTGCAAAACAAAAGGAGCAATTTGACTCAACAAAATCCAAATAATGCAGGATAGGCAAGTTGAATTCCACAACAAAGAGATCTAGATCTTAGACAAGCTTGAATTTCTTAGAGAACAACTCAACCAATCTTTAGAAATCTATTTTTTCTAGGTATGAAGGAATCTTTCTAGGTTATTGTTTACTTGTACAAATTATAGGCATAAGGCAGCAAGTTGTGGGGTGAATCTATCATTTAGACAACTTGGGCCATGAAGAAGGAATTATTAGTGAAATAACCAATTTGGCAGGGAAAGGATGAGAAAACACAAGTACAATAACTCATTTTCCCCACTAAATAATTTGATTCAATCTTTTATCTATCAAAACTATGGCCATAGAGCAATGTATTACAGACTGAGAAACAAAAGTATTGATCCAAATATCAAGTAAAAAAGATAGGAACCCAAAGTCTGGAAGAGAAAGGAAAACACAAAAAATTGGAAGGTGGATTTATATGCTCGGAATGAAGGAATTCATTGGTATGTTGACAACAATTGCTCCAAGCATATGTTAGGAGATAAAACAAAGTTTTTCTCAAGGAAACTTGTGAACAAAGGTAATGTAACCTTTGGGAATAATGCACCTAGTAAGATTGTGAGTAAAGGAATTGTTATCCTAGTTGATGGCAGAGGTAAGGCCAAGGACGTCTTGTCTTTTGATGGGTTGAGGCATAATTTACTTAGTGTGTCTCATATGTGTGACCAAGGCTATGATGTGTTGTTCAAATCTAAAAATTGTAAAATTAATTCTGTAGGCATAGGAGAGATAGTAGTTGAAGTTGTTAGAATAGAAAACAATGTCTATGTTATAAAAGAGAAGATGGAGAAGTGTTGTTTGTCTTATTGATGAGAATTAGTTGTGGAATTGAAGGCTAGGACATCTATATTTTGATCATATTGTCACATTGGGAAAGAAGAATGATGTCAAAGATCTACCAAATCTTTCAAATCCATAGAACATGATTTGAAAGCTCTATCAGATTAGAAAACAAGTTCAAGTATCATCCAAGTCCAAGGAGAAATCATCAACCAGGCCATTAAAATTGATACATATAAACTTATGTGGTCCTTCAAGAACTCATACGCCTTCATGTAAAATGTATTTCATGCTTATAATTGATGATTTTGGAATAATGATGGGGATAGCATTTATTAGAGAAAAACCAAAGGCCTTTGAGAGCTTTAAAAATTTTAAGCCCATGAGGGAGAATGAGACTGATTGTAAAATAAAGTGCATAAGGTATGACAATGGAGGTGAGTTTACTTCAAAAGATTTTGATGAGTTTTGCAAGAAATATGGCATCATAAGGAAGTTTACCATAGCAAAGACTCCATGGCAGAATGGTATAGTAGAGAAATCCAATATATCAGTTCAGTAATTAGCTAGAGCCATGATGGGAGATAGAGGAATATCTTAGAGATTATGGATTGAAGCCATTCACACAACATTGGTTATTTTAAACAAGGAGAACTTCAAACCAAATAGAGATAAAAATCCATATGAGTTATGGTATGGCAGACCTGTTATGGTCAAGCATTTAAGAGTATTTGGAAGTAAGTGTTATATCAAGAAGAATAATGAAAATCTTAGTAAGCTCGATGCAAGAGATGATGAAGGTATTTTTCTTGGATACTTTCATAATAGAAAGGGTTATAGATGCTACAACAAGAATACAAGGAGAATATTTGATTGTATTGATGTTAAAGTTGACGAACATATTGATTTTAAATACAATCAACCAGTGAATATAAGCTACAATGATACAGTCAAAAATGATGAGAAGGATGATGATCCATTTTCAGATGAAGGCATTGAAGAAGACCCCAATCCACAATAAAAAGATCATGCAAGATATGTGAAAAATAAAACCACCCAGTTGATCAAATAGTTAATGATTTGAATTTAGGTGTTCAGAACAAGAAGAATATTATTAAATCCACATACTCAAGATCATGTAGCTTTGTTATCTATGATGGAACCAAAGGATTTTTCTCAGGCTAGCTAAGATGATAATTGGTTAAAGGCCATGAATGAGGATATTAATCAAATCAAGAAAAATTAGACTTGGGATCTTGTTCCAAGACCAGCAGATAAGAATGTTATTCGCATGAAATGGGTCTTCAAGAACAAATTAAATGAAAATGGTAAAGTGGTGAGAAACAAAGCAAGGTTGGTTTTCAAAGGTTATCCACAAACTGAAGGATTAGAATTTGATGATACTTTTTCTCATATTGCTCGATTAGAAGCAATTCACATGTTTTTGGATTTTTCTAATTTCAATAAATTTAAGATATATCAAATGGATGTCAAATCTGCTTTTTTAAATTGAGAATTGTAGGAAGAATTTTATATTGAGTAGCTTAATGGTTTCCAATTATCATATCAGCATGATTATGTTTGCAAGTTGAAAAAGGCCATGTATGGTCTTAAGCAAGCCCCAAGGGATTTTTATTCCAAGTTGGACAGTTATTTTATAAATTATGGCTTAAAAGATGTGCAAATGATATTAATTTATATGTGAAATCCAATGATGGCAATTTTTTAGTGGTGGTTGTCTATGTTGATGATATTATTTTTTCTAGTGATTTTCATCATCTAACCTACCAGTTTGCAGTTGGCAAGAAGGTTGAACTTGAGATGTCTATGCTTGGAGAACTTTCTTATTTCGTTGGTTTACAAATTTCACAATCTTAAAAAAGGAATTTTTATCTCACAAAGCAAGTATCTGAAGGAAGTTTTGAATAAATTCGATATGGAGGAATTTTCCTTGGTAAGCACTCAATGGTTACAGGTTGCAAACTCAGCATGACTGATGACTCACTAGAGGTGGGTCAAATTTTATATAGATCTATCATTGGCGGCCCCTTATACTTGACAACCTCTAGATCATACATTACACAAGTAGTTGATATTGTTGGAATATTTCAAAAAGCCCCCATACAGATTCATCTCCTAGCAGCAAAGAGAATTCTCAGATATCTAAGAGCAATAATGGACCATGGACTTTGGTACGCGAGAGGTAAAGATTTTTCACTAATTGTTTTTACTGATGTTGATTGGGAAGATGATGTAAATGACCAAAAAATCACTAGTGGTGGTGCTTTCTTTTTTGTTGAGTGTCGTGCTTGATGGTTGAGCAAGAAGCAAGCCTCAATTTCTCTCTTTACTACTGAAGTGGAATACATAGCAGTAGATTCTTGTTGCACTTGGCTATTATGGATGAAGAAAACTTTACAAGATGTGCACTTGATATATGATCAACCAATACCAATCATTGTTTATAACACAAGTGCGATCAACATGTCCAAGAACCCTATATTTCACTCCAAGGCAAAGCATATTCCAATCAGGTACCATTTTCTAGGACAGCAATTTGAAAATCATATTTCCAAGTTGGAGTATGTATCTATAAAAGAGTAGGTAGTTGATATATTCACCAAAGCTCTCCCAAGAGATAAATTTAAGTACTTAAGCCAAAAAATGGGAGTAGTTCCCCTTACCTTCCTCCACTAGATTTTCCTCAAGAGGAAGAAAGATAGAAAGCAAGCACTCAACAGATCAAAAGGAATTTCTCAGGTCCACATGATCAGCATGATAGGGAGAGATTGGTTTGAGGGGGAGAATATATTTTTCTTTTCCATTTATGTCAAAGAGAGAGAATTACACCAAAGGGGGGGGAGTACCTAAAGTGGGAGAGGTAAGAGAAGTACACCAAAGGGGGAGGAGTACCCAAAGGGGTAGAAGTAAGAGAAGTACACTTTGCTTTTATGATTATGTTTTTTTATTGCCATCAATGCCAAAGGGAGAGAAGTTTGGACATAAGTTTTCATTGATGGAAATCGAAAATATGGGTGCAAGCAAATTGATCAAAGAGTAGACACTTTGGAGCCATTTTTAGTATGAAGGTCCATTAAATGCACTTGGAAACTATTCATATGGAAAAATCTTGAAAAGATATTTCCAATGGTATATTGAAGTCTAAAAAGCGCCTTCTAAATTGAAATATATAGCCAATCAAATTTAGTTGACCAAAAGCCAAAGTTACAGAGATAAATTGGTGATATGAGGTTAGTTGGTGCTAAGTTTGGCAAGGTTCTCCAAATTTTGTGGAGAAATTGGCAAATAAACAGTTCAATTGTGGGAAATTTTGTGGGTGGATCGCACACCATGTGTCACCTCTAACTCATCAGAGAAAGACTAGGGGCCCATGCCCACTAAAGGGTTAAAAGACATGGCATGTCTGTGATAGGTTGAATTTCCCAAACCATGATTGTGTGATTGATGGTAAAAGTGGACCCCCTCCCACCTTTACCACATAATCACAAATGTGGGGTTCGTGAAAACCATTGTGGTACAATATCAGAGTGGCACAGTGGAGGCATGGAAGACTCGTGGTGGGAGGTGATTGGTAGAGGTTCAAAGTTGGGAGGACCCCACAACCACATCACCCAAGAGGTATGTCCTTAGAAGTTTCAAAGGGATCCCGATAACAAATCTATGGGGAGATGGATCCAAGGAAATGGTGATATCTCGCCATTTGCCACACAAATTCTAGTCTCACCCCTTGTGGTGAAGTAAAATTATAAATGCGGACACGAATGAATTTCTCTAGCTCGATAATGTGTTTAGCCACAACATATACATTCTATGGAATATTTCCTTAGGTTAGAATCAATCAAGAGGGCCTACCTCTTGGTCGCTTCTCTTGCTTGATGATGTCCTCGCTTGCTCGCTCTAGCAATCTCATGATTCTTTCTTCAAGCTCCTGAAACAAGTAAACAACAACAACACACAAACATAATAATAGATAAATTCAAATTTAACCTACTTAATGAGTCAATAATCATTAATACATGAATATATAATATTACAAAACATGTGGGAAATCAATCGATAGTTTCATATATTAATATCAAAGAGAGATTACAACCATTCGTCTTGATGTCACAGTCTTCCTCTGAAAAGACCGGGTTCCCACACACTTCTGCTAGCACTCCATGATGGGTTCAAACAACAATAGTTTAAAGGCTCTTCCCTTTAGGCTTCACTCCAAACCAAACACACTTCTCCCTCACACAACTAGATGGCTACAACTAGTAATAGCTTTCTTGTCTAATCAAAATAGTATACTCACACTCAGACAACACCCTAACTGGGGCTGCTTGGGAAGAAGGGAGGTTTATATAGGAAATATGGATGGGTGATGGATCCTCTTCTCATGGGAAAAGGACTTATCCCTTGAGGTAGTTCCATCATTATAGGGGAAAGCAACTCAAACTACCATCCTCGACCCCATCTGGCCAAACCATTTACCAGACTTCCATTATGGAGCTTCTAGAGCTAGAAGCTTAGGCTCTAATTTAAAAAAAAAAAAATCCATAATAGGACCGACGTGACTGGAACACAGCACGGTCGCACCAGTCGATGCGAGGAATAGTGTTAATCTTTGCACATCAACGTTGGGAAGACAAAGGTCATTAGCATTGGCCTTGTAAACTGGGCAAAACAGAAGTTTCAGGGGAAATGGTGCAAAAGGGAAATGATTTGCTCATGAAGAGGGACATAATGGGAGTTTCTCCATGAAGGTAAAGCATGTAGGGTTCACTGTAGAGGTCCTCCAAGATCAAGGAATGGGGAGTACAGGGATAGTGACAAAATTTTGTGTAATAGATGCTCCCTGAAGCGTGAAGGCTGAGCCGGAGTGAGGGATGAAATGTTTCATAAATCAGTGGAGGGAACTGGTCTGTCGTTGGAGACCCTACAAGCAAGTAAAAATACATATACATAAACTGAGATCTCTATCAAATGATACATGAATCGTGGAAAAATTGATAATTGACTCAAATTAATGGCTTTCGCAAAAGAGAAATTGATGAAAATGGTGGATTGGAAGGAAAGAGAACACGAAGATGTTGGCACCCAGGAATTGAATGATCCAAATTGCCTAGAGGTTTTGAGGGCTTATGGGCTCCTCAAATTTTTGCTTACACCAGGGATGCAGGCCCAGCTCGAGTTGCTTCAATACTTGATAAGCCTTTAGGACATCAATCACGAGATTTTTGTCATTGGGGACTAGGAGCTAGAGTTGACAACTTCAGATATCTAGTTCATCACTGGACTGTCTCGTAGAGGTGAGCCAGTAAACCTGTATGGGTCACATCCAATCGGGGCAAGCATATCTTCCCGCCTTTCTAAACACTGTCCTGAGGCCCTAAAATCCAAGAGTGGGAAGATAGATATTTCCAGTGTGTGGGGTTTGACACTGAGGGTGCTTTTGTTGACTATCAATAGACTGGTGGGGTCCCAAACAGAACATGAGACTAACAAGTCGAAGTTCCTTTATGTTATTGACTACACAACTCCTGCGATCTTCAACTGGGTAGAGGCCATGAAGATAACATCAAGCGTCAGTTTTCTAAGGCCAAGGAAGAGAATCTAAAGCAATTTTTCTTCAGATCAATACTTGTGACCTTCTTCCTGGAATGAGTGCCATTGTTCCAGTATCAGTTGACTGAAGTCTATCCTCCTATGCCACGTGATCTGTAAATGACCTGCTGGAGTTGTTTGATGCCCAAGATCACTAGGGGTCAGCATACGTCATACTAATCAGCATTCTTCTCTTTCTACGAAGACATAAGATGTCGTGGAGGATTGGCCATACAACAGCACTGATTTCCGTGGAGATCCAGATATGCCCTTACCAGATGGAGAGGACTTCAATGACGAAGGTAAAAAATCAAAAAAAAAAAATTTGATGTTTTTTAATTGTTTTTGGTATATGCATGCTTATAACATTTCTCTTGTTTATGCATATGTTGGACCAGAGTGGCTAGCCGAGATGTCACCAATAGCCAGGCGCATCCCCCGTCCTATTGATGTTTTTGCCCCTTATCAGGAAGGGAGTGATAACAAGGAGGAGATTGCGATGAACCTCAAGGGGTTGACTTATGGTATCCTGAACTATGCTCAGATAGGAGACATGCCCCGACAATACCAGAGGCACACAGTGGGAGTCTCAAATCGGATCCGCCAATTACTGAGTTGGGTTGCATGAGTCGTCTCGTGCTACCATGACCACCATGCTGAGTAGTTCCTAGGTCCAAAACTTACATATTTTGTAAGGCCTGTGTGCCACGAATGTATGAGGCCTGCTAGCCGCTAATGTTATTATAGACACACATATTATTTTTTTGGGGTTCTGAAGTATCAAACATTCTCACA
>APFE030099782.1:40487-129155 GCA_000404065.3 Pinus taeda
ATTTTCTTGTCTATTATGGTACAAATGGTTTGTCTTATCTTTTACATGTTTTGTAAATGTCTATCCAACACGTAATTAACTAATGCATCTGTCAATGTATTCATGCGTCTAGGAATACGATGATATGTAATATAATCAAAATGTCTTTCCAATAGATGGATACAGAGATACATTCGTAATATTTGAGGATTCCTGATGGAATATTTCTCATTGAGTTGAAGGATGACAAGCTATGAATCCAAGTTGACAACCAATTCTCTGATGCCCAGAGTGATGGCTTCTGACAACAGTTCAATGACCGCACTGTATTCAGCAATGTTGATGATTGTATGACCCAGGAAGATACCTTAAAGGTCAATCAACTCATCGTTAGGGTCATAGATAGCCCATTCCGAGGATGATAAGTTCCGAGAACTACGGCAAGCACCATCGGCGAAACCAACATGAAGATTTGTAGGCACCTACAAAGCAATAAAAGCATATTAAATAGAAAAGTTGTTTGAAAACTATCACACAAAATGATGTTGTACAAAAATGAATCGCACACTAATGTACAAAAGTATCCATGCAAGATGACCTAAGCATAGTACTTTTTGAGGGATTCCATGCTGGGACTCGAGTAATCAATCAACACAAATGAACACCGAAGTTTTACCGTTGCCATGATGAGTAAGCATCAACTCAGTCAAATAATAAAGTGGAACTCATATAATGCTTTGCCCCAATGCCCCCTGGGCGAGGGAGGGTTATGAGTCAGAGGACAATCGGTGAAAACTCAAGAAGGGGGGAAAATCCTGAATCCATGAAGAGATAAAGGTTCCCTCAGTTGAAAGATATTGACCACATCAGGATAAACTGACATGTCAATAAATTGTGGAGAAGAGGACTCTTCAAAAATGGTAGACATGACCATCAGGCAAGGTAGGAACAAGGAGCAATGATGAGTATCGATCCATGGTGGTTCCTTGAGAAACATGATTTCCATGATACCTTCATCAGTGAGGAATGCCTCAACTAACGGATCGGATGATTCCAAAATGCCAAGCCAGGGGAATTGAGAGTACATATTGAGAGAGGTCTTTGACATATGAGAATCATAGGATGCAGAGTTCGAAGCCGAAACAATTTCCATGTAATTGACTTCGACGATACTAAGTGGCATGACCTCACCCCAAGCATCAACAAGATCTGGTGCAAGTATGACCCAGGGATCAAATTTGACCAATACCATGTTGACAGAGGCAACATGAGGAGGTGGGAATGGAAAAATCCCCATTAAGGAAGAATCTTTGAAGAGACCTACCCCCACACTCTCATAGGGAGCACCAGAGTGCTTGACGTATAGAACATTGAAATCCGAGGAGGAAGAGGCAAAGAAAGACAGCTGATCAATAGTGAGAATATTCCCTTGATGGGGAAAACGGATCACGCGAAACAAAGGGGAGCCCACGGCATGCATGGCCTGAGTCCAACTTTGGCCGAGTAGAAGATTATAATTGAGATTGGCGTTAACAATCTCTACTTCGACTCGCACTTTCTCGCCTTCCAGGGTGATGGAAAGGCTAGCTAAGACATCGAAGGGTTGTGAATCATGCCCATCGAAAGCTTTCAAAGTGTTCGAAGATTGGTTTAGTGCAAGGGAACCAATAGCCTTCCAACATGCAGTTGACATGATGCAGGTAGAAGCACCTTCATCGATGACAGTGCGGTGGATGGTCTTCTCGTTAATGATTACCTGAATAAGAAAGGAAATCTGATGAGGTAGTCGTGGAACATGGTTCTCCAGATCAAAACAGACCAAATTAGAATCGGTGGGATCGATGCCCCCGATACCTGACAGCAAAGATTTCCATTTCAATGGGCAGCTTTGGAGTACCTCGAGAGCCAACATGGTTGATGGTGCCTAAGCCAAACCTTCAATAATATTGTAGTACTGAGTAGCTTGGGCGTTGGGATTATACAAGGATTTCCATAGCACACCTCGAGAGGGTGGCCGCGTAGCGGAATCAAGGTTAGGGTGCTCAATTTGCAGACGGCCAGAACTTGGGGTAGGAGAAGAAGGTGCAACTACTTTTTCTTTCCCAGCTGCCATAGATGGAGTTTGATAATCTTGCGATTGGGTAGCCACATTAATGGACGTGCTCATCATGAACACTTGAGATTCAGAGGAAGCAGATCAGGGTTGGTCTACCATTTGAGTTTGCTGAGACGGAAATGGCTCTTTGAGGATAGTAGGGGTCCCTTTGAGCAGTTGATTAATTTCAGATTGTCGAGGACAATCCTTAGTGTAGTGATCCTCCTCACAAATGAGGTAGGGATACTTAGGTTTCCATTGCGAAGATTCGCCAGCAGATGATTTGGGAGGACCCTATTTTGGGGCATCAGCTTTAGCTTTGCCTTTGCCTTTCTTTTTTCCTTTCGAGGATTTGTCCACTACGGTAGACTAGACAGTGTGTACCTCTAAGGTTTTACCAAGGCCTAGCATATTTTGAGATGAGATATTAGGAGTAGCATTCGAGAACGACTTCTGTTTGGAAGAAGTATTAGTAGGGGTATGGGATCCTAAACCAATAACTCCATCAACGGGACAAACAGTTGGTGACTTCGATGCTGGAGGGTTGGATGATGGTTGCAGAGCATTGGGTAACAACTCGTATAAAGTGCCAAACTGAGAGTAAGCCAGATCCAATTACTGGGAATGGGCAATGGCTTTCTCTTCAATGACGCATCCACCCATACCTATATCACGAGCAATTGGGGCTACGAATGATTTGGTAAACCATTTAGTGAGAAACTAATCAGCTATCTCAAATTTGATCAGGTGACGTCTATGTCTCCATTCATGGATATGATCAAAGATGTGTGTCGCAATGTCTTGCTTAAGCGACGTGAGAAAATAGGTGTCAATTTCATAACGAACCGGCAACTAAAAATGCGTGAGGAAGCCATGGATAACGAATTGAAGTCATGGAAAGTACTTCGAGATAGCTTGACTTACCATTTCGCTACGGCACTCGTGAGGGTCTATTGGAAAAGACGAAGACAAATGGAATCGTCCACTTACGAGTTCGACGAGCACCAAAAGTGATATGTCATCACATGGGCCTGAGGATCTTCTTTAGCTTTTCCATCTAACTTTGGGCAATCACTTGGTATCTTGGACGGCACCAGAGGCCAGTACGGCGAATGAAGGATCGGATCATTTAAGGCACGATACATCTGGAAACTCAAGTGTAGCCAAGAAAGGTAATTTAGTGTTAAAAGGCATGGGAGGTCGATAAGCAGGCCCATAGGGAGGAGCCCATCCCTGCTGGTAAGGATTTTGGCCCCATAGTGGGGGATTTTGGCCATATGGCATCTGAGGCTGCCCCCATTGCGAATTACCTTGACCAAAGGGAGGATTCTGACCTTGAATACCTTGAAATTGTCTAGGCATAGGTTGATGATAGGCAATGCATGTGTTGAAAGTCTGTTGAGCTTGTTGACCTTGGACATATGGATATGGGACCTGTTGTCCTGAAACATAAGGTTGTTGAGCCTATTGTCCCTAAACAAGGGGGTTCTAAACCTATAGTCCTTGGGCATAATGTTGATACAATTGTTTCTCTTGGACGTAGAGGTTTTGTACTTGTTGCCCTTGGCTGACAGGATTCTGAACCTGTTGACCTAGGACAAGAGTATTTTGCACCTGCTAGTGCAAGACTTGACCTTGACTTTTCCCTGCAAGGGTTGACCTTGTTGATATGTATACGAAGGTTGCTGATTCCCTGGTTGGTTTTTTTGTTGCAAGGGTTGACCTTGCGGTTGCAAAATTTTTCCCTGGGTTTGCAGAGGTTATCCCTACGAGGGTATGGGTTGAGAGGTATGTGGATTATATTGCATCTATTGTTGCATGGCATGTTGTGACTATCGGAAGGATTGACCTTGCGGTTGTTGCAGGTGACCTTGCTGTGGGATAATCTGCCCTTGATGTTGCACAGAAAGCCCTTGGTGCAACAAAGATTTCCCTTGCGTTAACAAGGGCTGCCCTAGTTGTTGTAAAGGTTTTCCTTGTTGTTGCAAGGGTGCTTGAACAGTGCCTAGGAAATTACCGAACTAAATCTGGCCATAGCCAGGCTAGATGTATTACCCAAATTGGAGGGTGTAAGGTTGATTAACCAATCCTTGGGGACCATATAGAACATAAGAATTTTGGTATTGGAACTGAGCCCCATAAGATTGTTGATATTGAACATTGCTCGATCCAGATGGACCAATAGGATTTTGAACCTGTTGGTACTGGACATTGCTTGATCCAGTAGGGTCAGCAGGGTTATAAATAATACCAGAAGAGGGATGGTTTATACCAAGCATGTGAGCTTGCGAGTCGCTCACATTAGTGGCACCTAACACCATAGAGACATTCAGGTTCTGCCCCCCAGGCGGTGGCACAATCTGGCCACTGACTAATCGGACAGAAGAACTGGTAGAGACAATCTTTCAAACCACCAGTTTTGACTGACATGTAACTGGGATCGATGATACAAGAGTATTCGAGATGGTGGGTTGCACTGGAACTGAAGTAACAGTTGGTTGGGAAGTCGTGTTCGTGATGAACGGACCTGACGTACGCCTGACACCCGATGCCCAAATAGGATTATGGTAGAGTGATGAGGCACTAGGTGTGCCTGAAACGAAGTGCCCCAAAGACACATAGTCGGGTGGTAAGCTGGTGGGAATACCTTCTAAATAAGGGAAACACTCGGGAGGAAACTGTATGGAGTAGAAGCTTCAGACTCATTTAGAGAAGTGACTGGAGCATCACCTTCGAGTTCCATGTTTGAAAACAAACGACGACGAATGGTTGAACATGTACTGGGGGATAGTTCCAAAGAAACACCCGGCTGGTCATACGGACTGTAAGGACACTGCAGTGATATCTCAATAGCATCAAACAAAGGGTTCAGAGGGTAGATAACTAGTCCAAGTTGACTGTCAGTGGTCGACGAGTTCTCTGGAGTTCAAACAAGATTATTCAGAGATTCTGGGCCAAGATCAGCAGATGACCCTAAATCGAAGATAAGCAGAGGACGAGATGACAAAGGTTGAACACTCAAAACAATTGTGATTTCAACATTTTGGTCCTCAAGTGACTCTGATAACTCAGGAAATGGCTCCTCAAATAATCTTTCAGATGGAGGAGAGGAAGAGGAATTGGGTGAACCAGATGGTTCAACCACGATGATCTTATCCTAGTCGACAAAACGAATAACTTCAAGGCTTTAAAATGTCCTTTTAAGGGAACTCACGATTTGGTCAAAAAGACAAACAGGATGTTTTGGATCGTGGGTGATCAATTATTAAGATGCATAAAAGACTTATGTTATTTCATTTTTTAAGAGCCGAGAAAGAAACAAAGATGACTCTATCACTTTTAATTGGAAACGAGCTCGGAAGGGCAAGTGCTCGAATGATATTTTAAGTTTAATGAGTCAAAAAGATCAAATGACTACTCTGGATGATCTAGGTAAATAGGATTACCAGGCAACCGTGAACTACAGAATACCTCCTAGCGAACCAAGAAGTACAAGCAGGTAATCTCCCCAAATGTTGTGTTCGGTGTATCTCGTTCGCAAGGGCGGCTAACTCGGCTTCCTAAGGATAAAAGGATTGCAACCTAGTGGAGTCTCTCATTATATACTTGATGGTATGGGGAGCACAAATTGGTGTTATGTTGTCTAATGTTGAAGCTAACGATAGTTGCTAGGTCTAAAGATGTCTGAACATGTCTCTAGCCTAGACCTTCTAGATATGATCGTTAATGTCGAATGCACCTTAGGTTAATTGAATTCATTTTAGAGTTGATCTTGAGTTAAGTTTCAGTTTTCAGGTCTTAGCGATGCTACTCAAAAAACCTAAAATGCAACTAAATGGGACAAGACCCTTTTAATTCGATGAAATGCCTACACTACAGAGGGTAGAAACTACTCAATCAAATGCAAACAATCAAGCAACTGAAAACGAAATGATCTTTCACTAATTCAATTTTTCAAAAAATAAACTAATGAAAAATGCATTCCAATTCTTAATTTCCTAACAAGAACTTATCTATCAGTCCTTTCAAAATTAAAAAAATTCTCTTCCTTTTTCAAACGTTGATGCAATTCTAGTTTTTAAGAGATGCAAATCATAATGATGAAACAAGCTAGAATTTCATAATTTCTCATGAAATAACGAAACAAACTTTATGCATACAATCTTTAAATGAAAAAGTTTTCGAGACTATGAGCTTTTCAAGTAGATCAAAACATGAAAAGGGAAGTTCATTCAAATCAATGAAACACCGACTTTACCAAACACAAGACCAACAATGTAATCTATGCCGAAAAAAATGTTCAAGCTAGTAAACGAAACCTTTTTCAAACTTGTGAAAAAAGAGGTCAAAGTCGTAAAAGGACCAAAAAACAAATGCAAGGAGAAAACACACCCACACTCGGACTCGATGAGTCCACAAGCTGCTGAATGGGTGACTAACTAGATGCCCTAGTGTTGTTGACCACTAAATGACTCAATCAATCTAATAGCAAGATGAGAATCCAACAAGCAAGCAAAAACCAAATGAAAAATAGCTTCCTAATCAGGGAGAAAACAGTCAAAAAGGCTCACGGGGTCAAAAATGCAAGAGAAAAACACACTGACCAAGATTGGGGTCAAGCCCTAATCTTCACTTACAGACATCAGCGCGACTGCCTAACTGACAACAAGCACCAGAGGCTAGTTGGTGTGACTGCTCCTCTGCAATTCGCACTGGTCGGCGTGATTGTCAGCGGATTAAATGCACTGGCCGAGGCAACTAAGGAAAAATAAAAATAAAAAATCAAAACAAGGACCATATCTGCTACTATGAATTTTTTACTTCGGCCAGTAATTAGGAGAAAAGAAACAGAACCAAAGGGAAAATGTGAAACCAGAAAAGTTCTCTCGAAATCATGAAATCCAAAAAAAACAAAAGATGGGATCTCCCCAGTGGACACGAATGAATTCCTTGATCCTGGAGGACCTCTACAGTGAACCTGCGTGCTTTGCCTTCATGGAGAAACTCCCATTATGTCCCTCTTCATGAGTAGATCATTTCCCTTTTGCACCATTTCCCCTGAAACTTATGTTTTTCCTAGTTTACAAGGTCGGCGCTGATGACCTTTGTCTCCCCCGCGCCAATGTGTAGAGATTAGCACTATTCCCCATGTCGACCATTGCGATTGAGTTGTGTTCCAGTCATGCCAGTCCTGTTATGGAATTTTTTTTTTTAAATTAGAGCCGAAGCTTCTAGCTCTAGAAGCTCTGTAACGGAATTCTAGTAAATGGTTTGGCGATGGGGTCAAGGATGACAGTTTGGGCTCCTTCCCCCTATAATGATGGAACTACCTCAAGGAATAAGTCCTTCTCACATGAGAAGAGGATCCATCTCCCATCCATATTTCTCTACGGGGCTTCTAGAGTTGGAAGCTTCGGCTCTAATTTAAAAAAACTTTCCATAACAAGACCGGTGTGATTGGAACATAGCTCAGTTGCACCGGTCGGCGTGGGGAATAGTGATAATCTCTACACATCGGCACGAGGGAGACAAAGGGAATTAGCTCTAGCCTTGTAAAATGGGAAAAACAGAAGTTTTAGGGGAAATTGTACAAAAGGGAAATGATCTGCTCATGAAGAGGGACATAATGGGAGTTTCTCCATGAAGGCAAAGCATGTGGCGTTCACTGTAGAGGTCCTCCAGGATCAAGGAATGGGGAGTATAGGGATAGTGACAAAATGTTTTGTAACACCCCTTTAAATTTTTTTGACAAAATGATAGGATCATGACCCCTCTTCCTCAACACCCTTCACATCGTGGACCAATCAGAGGATGACACCTGGCATGATTGTATTGGCTTATAGAAGTGATATGGAGCAATGGGGAAGTCATAATAACATTATGACATCAATGGTACATGTGGCACCGACGAGTATGTGAAACGTGGTATGCACATTTAGCATTTTTGGGTGGCCAAGTGGGCCAAAAATAGGTGACATGTGTCACCATTCAGTGAGTGACATGTGACATCCTTACACAAGTGGAAGACATGGTGGTGTTGATGTAACCCCATCAAATTTATTATTGGTCCATGTGTAAAGTATGTGTAACCCATAGGGACATATCACCCATGATCTCGAAGGTCTAGACACCCTGGTGATTTTATAAGAGTTGCATGTTTTGTTTTTGGGTTGATGTAGCTTTGATACATGGTGTAAAATGAGGTGGCATATAGCTGGAGCAGTGGACCAATTGGAGGCACTCAAGTGGAATCGAAAGGTAGCCCCAATGGGACACGTAATCTCTGATGATTGAACCATAGTGATTTATGAAAGAGGTGCAAGGTTTTTCTCTGGGATGACGAGACACTGGGACATGTTGGCACGTGAGTTGGCAAGACACATTATCCGGCATCATGGTGAATGGTTAGAACGCGATCCCACATGACATGCAACCCTGAAATAATGACCCTAGGAGTTCTTGAGGGTCCTCCAATTGTAATGGCCAAGGAAACAAGGTCGAGGGTCCAATGGCTCACTCCAACACTAGATCACTTGGATATAATGTGATCAAGGGTATGATCCCTTCATGAACAAGTCGATAGCTTTGGTCATTTTACGCCATATTTGATGGCTCGGCCAAAACTAGCAAAGTGCATGAACGAGTTGGAAGCTTCGTTAGTGGAATGGACAGACTTGTCATAGTATTTGATATTTTTGGACAAAGCTAGTGGTTAACTAAAGTTGGAACTACAAATATAAGTTTTGCTAAATCTTGTAGAATTCCAAAATTGCAAATTTGGGCATTTTAACTCATATTTTCTCATGGAGATAAGAGATTGGATATTGAAGAGTTCAAGAACACACCTAAAAGACTTGATAGAAGTGTTAAACAAGCAAAAATAAGAATTTTTGCATGATAAAGAGGTCAATTTAACTAAAGTTCTAAACACTAAAAATATTAGTCCTTATTCTTTATAAGCATAATTGAATATGCAATAAGTTGGTTAATGATATAACTATTGGCATTGGTGTTGTATGTGTTGATCAGAGATCATGGGATTTTGAAGGTGATATTGTGGTGATTGGGGTGTGTGATTAAGAAGATAATTATTGGTTTTATGTAAGAGAGCAGCCTTCATAATTTGAGTTTGAAAATGGAATAAAAGATGAATCAAGGAGGTCAAGCAAATGGTAGCTCAAATTCCAAGGGTTGTAGCTCCTTCCAGTAGTGGCTAGTAAATAGTTAGGGTTTGGAGCTCCTTTCAATAGCAGTCGATAAATCAGGGGTTATAGCTTCTTTCAGTGGTAGCTGATAAACTAGGGGCAGTTTCTTCTTTCAGTAGTAGTTGATAAATTAAGAAGTAGTAGCTTCCTTCTAGTTGTAGCTAGAGAACTTTGTAAAAACATGTTGAAGCTTGCCTTTGTGAAAGTAATTAAAGTAAAGATTGAAGAACCTATGTGTCTAATATGTGATTCTTGTGTTGATTCTTGTGATGCTTGTATGAATAGTTTCTAAAGTGTTTATTGGTGTCCTATTATTCTTTACCTGTGAAATAAATTGTTAAAATTTTCATAATATTGATTCACACCCCTCTCAGTATTGTCCTAGTTTCTAACACATTGATCAAACAAATGCAGTGATGGGATAAAGATTTGACCGACAAGAGATATGTTAACTTACATGATAGTTAACAAGTATCACCCCAACATGATTACCCTATTATGCATTGACACATGGCATACTTTGAGTGGTTGGATATGATGATGTAAATGACATGTGGCTCTCCTGCCCATTCAACCATGACATAAAAGATCAGACACGTGGTAGTTTGTATGATGTGGCAACAACATGGCATGACACATCAACAGATGATATCAACGCAGCAATTTGGCACCACCAGTGGTCACCACATGCAAGGTAAATTTGGCTTCTTTTGCTTGGCAAAAAGTCCAAATATGGGTGACACATAACACCCCTCACGGGCTGCCATATAGCATGATGACATCATGTGGATGGCCATGAACCCCTAGGGACCAGGTTACATGGCATGGTCATATGGGGTAAAACACCATGTGCTAAAGGTCACATGGTTGGTTGTATTAAACATGGGATAAACTTTGAGTTTGCAATTGGTTCTATTGTCAATTCTCTAAGCCACAGGACCACATAATTGTATATATATGGGCATATCACTCTAATTCCAAAACTCACAATTCAAACAATGACTTGATATGATTTTTGAGTTCAGTGATATGTCTATTGTATTTCCTGAGTTTAGATTTTCGATTACAAATATATGATTCTAGTAATGGTTATAATGTTTTCTTCCTGCTCATGGTTATGATCATGGAGGTCAATTTTGTTGGCTACTAGCATCCTCACTCGAGGGGGAATCTATTGGCATGCTCCCATTCTAATTATTTTTGTGTGGAATGACAATAGTATGGTGGTTTTCCTGTGATGATGTCGGCTAAAGGGATTTGAGGTGGATTAATTGCAGAAAATTGAGGTATGAGGAATTATTTTGACTTGGAATTGATACCAATATGCTTATTTGTTCATAAAATGTACAATTTGAGGCACGAGAGATCCCTGTTATAGTGCATTTTTAGTTTCTCTAGGAGAGGTTTTATCCCCCCCGCCCTCCCCCACATTTATGAAAATTTATGGTAAAGTTAGGCTTCGCTCGTTCTATCGGAACCCTTGGCATTTTTGTGCCAACTTTTATATGGCTTGAATTCTCTAGTCTTTGAGACCCCTTTAGGGGGCTTAAACCTATTTGGGAGGATTGTCAAGTACTAGTCTAAGGGGAATTTTCAGCATGTTGGCTTCAAGTGGGATATCTTCAACTTATAAGTGTTGTTCAAGCAACCATTCAGAGTAATGTTTTTTGTTTTCTCTTCCTTTTCTCATTATTTTGTTTCTAGTATTGAAAATCAAGGTTGGTCTTCTATGAAGAAAAAAAGGAGTGTATTTCATTAGACAATAAGCTTCTTGGAGGAAAACTATAACTAAACTTGGGGCTGCACTCTAGAAATCATGTTTGCAATGTCCAGGAGGAAGAATATGGAACTCAAGCAGTAAGATTTCCATAATGAACTCATGAAGATGAAAATAAACTACAATTAGATGGTAGCCACCCTTATTGTCTCTTTGGACCAAATTACTAAGTTGAAGGCTAAAATTAGCCAAATGAAGGATAAAGTTGCTAGCTTGCGAAATCAGATCAAGGACCCAAACCAGAGGATGAATCTAGATCATCTCTTCACTTTTTTGATAACTCCTCATGTGTCAAATCTGGGAGTATACTAGATTTGAATTTTGTTGATCTTGCTCAAAAAGTTGACCATCTCCTAGGAGAGAATGAAAAATAACATTTTTTTTGTAAATGAACTGTATTTTTTGCCAAATATTAGGAGTTTATTAAAGAATATAAATATGGAACAATGTATGGGTTAGAATCTTTTTGAATAGGCACAATGTCAAAAAAAGGAGGACAATAGAGGAAGTACTATTTGGTCCTACTATCCAAATTTTGTATCAAATTTTGTCATATTTGTATCTCTAGTGGAATGGCTTTAACCCCGACGTAATGTTTCAATACAATACAAATTCACACTTTCAATTAAAAAAAAATGATTTTCATGTTAAACAATCCAATATATAATCATATTATATATTTATATTATCCCAATATAAATTAATAATTTGTTGTTTTAAATGTAATAACTCAAATTTAATTTTAATAATATTAACTATTATTTTCATATTTTTTAATTATCATATTAATTACTTAATTAATTAACTAATTATATAAATAATTAATTTTAGCATGTAGACTTTCACAGTTGGCAATATGATGATGAGAGCTTCTGGAATATTGCGTGATAGTATTGAGGTGTCTAACATTTCCAGTGAATACTTGAACCATATTCAAGGACAATAAGCATATTGTTCTTGAACCTAGGTGTGACCCATATTCAGGGACAATAAGCATATTGTCCTTGAACCTCGGTGTTCGCCTGAAACGTTGGACACCTCAATAATATCACATAGTATTCCAGAAGCTCTCATCAAAACAATTAATTATCATTATATATTTTATTTTTTCTTTATCTTTTAAAAACATAAAATAATGTTATAAACTTTGCATAACTCTCAGCCCATCGCTGAAGTGAGGTTAGCCCATAGCTGAAGTGAGGTCGCTAATACTTAGCTAGCCCACAAGTATACTCAAGGGTTCACAAGGCTCACAGTCAATAAAACAATAGTTAGAGGCACAAGGCCATTGCAACAATATCTATCAAGGGATTATAGCTCATCATGTCACTGGCAGGGATTCGAACATGGGTAAAGAAGATAACAACCATTCCACCTAACCATCCTGAAATAACCCTAATTGATTAGAAGTTCATTTTTTATATTCTAAAATTTTACTTTTCTATATCATAAAATTTTATATCTTTTTTCTTTGTATATTATTTAATAATTTATAACTTTTAAATAAATTTAGGCTATAAATTTAATTTTATAATATTTATAATAAAAATAATGTTGTAAAAATATATAATGAATTGATTTCCACATTAAATCAATTAATTGTGTCAAGAGACGCTCTACAACCAGTATGGGGGAGATGTGTAGGTGTTATGCATCAAGAGGTTCTCTCTAACCCAGTATGGTAGAAATATTGTAATGTAATGTTTAACATTTTTACTAACTCAAATTACATCAAAATAAAAAGATAAATTAAATTAAATAAATTACATAAAAAGATTAATGTAATGTAAATATTTTAACTCAGTCAAAATAAAATTAAAAAATAAAAATAACCCTATAAAATAAAAATAAAAATGGTTGATGGTATTGACCCATGGTCTTCATGTGTAATATATCATATTTAAAGCTGGAAATTAAACCGGCCTAGATCCATCTTAACTCTAGATCTACCAAGCACCAAGAGGGATCAAATCTCTTGATACACAAACCTCCTCTTTTGGAGTGAAAAGGTATTTGATCCCTCTAGATGCATGGTAGATATAGAGTTCAGATGGATTTAGGCTAGTATGTAATGTAAGAAAAATTGTATGTCAACATTTTTTTAATATTTTATTTTAATTCAACTTTATAGCATTTTTTAAATTAAATCTAAAAGCAAAAAGGTATGGGGGATATGTAGTGGTGTAAAATAATGATCTTGTAGTCATATTTAAATTTAATTAACAAGCACATAAAAACCATAAGGATTAGTAAACCACAACTATCGTTTATTATGGCTAAATATGTTCTAGTTAGGTAAAGAAGAGTTTTTATCCAGTCATTAATTAACTATGGTGCGAGTATCCATATATATATATATATAATATATATATATATATATAGTATAATAATAATATATATATATATATATAATATATATATATATACATATATATATTATAATATATAATATATATTATATATATATATATATATATATATATACATAAATACATTATATATATAATATATAATAATAGTATCTATATATATATATATATATAGTATATATAATATACTATATATATAAATTCTTTTTTTCTGAATGTCTTAAAATTATATACATTAAAAAAAATTATCATTGCGTTGAGAGGTGCTCTACAACCCAGTATGGGGAATATGTGTAGGCATTAGATGTAATGTAAGAAATATTGTATGTCAATATCTTTTAAATGCTTTACAAATATATTTTTTTTTCGACAGGGAAAAAAATGTAACTTTTATTCATAGAAATAAAAATTACATTTTGTAAACACATTTAGTGTGTATGTTGAAAGAGGAACAAAAGAGCCTGACATTACAATAGTGAGCATAAATGAGAAATTTGGTCTAAAATGTCTATGAGCGACCAAGAATATGCCAAGAAAATGAAAGAAAATTAAAAAAAAAAAACAAATAAAAAAGGGAGAATTATTTATGGATGACAATTTGTGTGATTTTTTCTTTTTTGTCTTTCCTTCTTTGTACCTGTTTCCACCCAATGGGATTTGGATCAACCAGAACCAAATCTAGTTCTCGACCCCCTCCAGATGTGGGGGTTCTTTGTCTAAATCTGAACCCTCTGAGGTGTTCCTTATTTGGGTTCCACTATGACCTATTGCGGGTTTTTTTTCTTTTAATTATGGACCCATCAGTGGTGGAATGGCAGACCCATCCTGAGTTGAAACCTCTACCTCCATTTTATCTTCAGATTATTTTGGTTATGTCCCTTTTTTATCCTCCTCCTCAACTTCTAAAAGTGTAGTCATTAAATTGTGATCCTTTTGGTATAGTTGTCTATTTCTTTTTCCTTTTTGGGATCTTCTTCGCCATAGGACATGTGTTCTAAAGATTAGCTATTTGGAAGCACATACAACATCTGAAGGTCGTGTTCTCAAAATCTAGATTTTATGACCACCTAAAATTGTTATGCTACAAAGTGATGTGATTTGGCAAACCTTTATTAAGGTTTATCTCCACACAAATCCTTGCAAAGGTGGATATTCCTTTTTCTATTCTTTCCATGTCCATTTCTTTGAAATTATTCACTTTGTTCCCAATGTCTCCAAGGAATTGGTGGTGCCAAAAGAGAAGGGGAATATTTGGGAGTCTAACCTAAATTGGCATAGTGGTGACCACCATGGGCGTAGCATCAACTAGGGAACCACAGGTTAATTGATAGTCCATCTCTACCCTAGAACCAAGGCCCTTAGTTTAGTACAAATTCTAGTTCTTTTTTAGTGTCAAATTGGACTAAAAGAAATCCTTTAGAACAAAGGTAAATGTCATAATTAGGTGTCCATGAAGACAAAACCCACTGGTGTAATGCTTCATGGTTTGGCCAAAAGCCATTAAATCCTAATATAATGGCTTTATATTTCAATGTTCTGAAAAAGAAGAATACATGTGGGATATTGACCTCCATGGATGGAGCTTTCTCCATTTGGTCCACAATATATGTGCTTGGAATGTTCTTGTTTAGATCTGTAGGGGTCAATACCTTCCCCTGAACTCCATCCTTGAAAGTGCTTGGTGTTCCATTTGGAGGTCTTGCACCAGGTGCACCCCTCCCCACCCACAACCTAGGGCACAGGATGATAATTAAGTTTTTAGTGACATTATAATCTTGGAACATATTTGTATCTTGAAGGACTTCCCTATAGACTATAAACTATGAAGTGGGACAAGTTGATCTAGGTCCGGGTGTGATGAAGGACCCTTCCAAGACCTTTCACTTTGGTGGTGTGTTAAATTGCATTTTTAAAAGATCATAAATGAATACATGTGCACATTGTAAAGAAGAGGAACATGACAATCAGCAGCAACATAAAAACATAATACGTTGATAACGGAGTTCATCCAGGAGGGACTACATCTCCGAGCCCCAGTCTCAAGATGGTGTAGGTCGCTGCATTAAGTGTTGTCAATAGTGATGATGTACATAAGATATGATGTCGCTATCATACAAGGAAAATTCCCTCACATAGGAGTGGCTCCAAGAGATGTTCCACTACAAGAACTCTCAATCAAAAAAGGACTCCTATCAGTATGACATAAAACTCATGCATGATGATCATCCTGCCAACATGGCATAAAATGGATCTCAATGAAAACATACATGGAGACAGCATGAGTTTCCCATCAACATACAACAAAGGGATCTCAAAACACAACATGACGAATCATGACAACAAGTACATCACACAAACGATTATGCATTACATCAAGCAGGAATCATGAAAACAAGTAAGCGACAAGATCCCACATCAAACATCAAACATGGATTTGTGCAGCACAATGCATTTCAAAATAAGTACATGAACACACTACATATACCTCACATCCTGGGGCCATCTGAAGAAGATGACGTCAATCTGCTGAAGTTGTTCGGACCATCAATTTCACGGCATCAAATCGCATGGAAATCACTGCTCGCACATGAATGCTGACCCCTGCACTCCACTTAGAAAAGTGGCCAGAAAATAGAATGAGCAAATGGAAAATCTGAATGCACCATCAAATTTGTGGAATTGAATAGTGCAAAATCGACTATCAAATTTCTGAATTCTAAGAAAATGAAAATCTGGGGCTCAAGGAATCTTGTAGATTCCCCCTAAATTCCTCAAAGATTCCCTCCTTTGGGTCCTCTGCAAATTGGTTGCTCAGATTATAAAACTGACTGTGCCATCGGGTTCATGTCAATGAGAGGTGTAAAATTGACTTAAAATTTGTCCAATTTGGACACTGCAAAAATTTTATCCTCGAAATTTTGCTCAATGACGGTTCCACTTGCAATAAATTAATTAAAAAAAATAATGTCGTATTGATTTCCATGCCCGCTCATGGTTCCTCCATGCTACCTAGGTGCACTGGTGAAATGAACTTTTATATGAATTTCCCTGGGCAGACTTATCAAAATAAGTCGTTTGGCAAGTTGGTAAATAAGGAAATTTGTTGACGAGGACTTGGGTGGTCAATCCCTGACCCTCTCATTTTAATACTTTACAGTTTTTTTTTGAAACCATATGTATGTTTTGGGGGGGTCAGGTCTGCATTGGGTGGCCCACCCCATACCCTCCATAGCCTGCACTATTTTGTTTGATGGCAAAGTCAGCACATTAATTTTTTGGTGTATGGTGGTGGTACATGGTTTAATGGTGTTCAATGTGGGGCCGCCGCATGGGCGGGGTCGGCCCTCCCACCAGCCATGGGTTCAACTCCCATCAGCTTTGTTGATGGCATATCGTTAAGTGTGGTGGGGTGTGGGCCGGGTCCACCAGAGGTGGCCCACCCACAGCCCCCTTTAATGTTAACAATATAATGTATGTGCAGGAGTGGGTTGGAGGCTCGGCGGGGTGATGGTCGCCGAGCCACATTAAGCTTAATTGTATTATGTGGTTTAAGGGAGGGCTGGCATGGGTCATGACCCATCGGACCATAAAATTATTTTATTTTTTTATTATATGGTTTGGGGTGGTGGGGGTGGTCGCCTTCCACCTCATACATATATATTTTATTTTTATTTTTATTTTTATTACAAATAGGGCATTTTTTTAAATTTTGTCTAACATAAGGGTTATTAAACAAATTAAAGAGGCAACAATTTCACCCACTTTTGAGAGCTAGGTTTCATGTCCCGGGGTCGGTCAAATTGTAGGACACTTAAACCTATCCCACAACCCAACTTTGACCAGGACTTTCACTGGCTCGTTCTCCCTCATACGATCTCGGATTGACGAACCCTTCACACCACCGTGATCAGGACGACAAGATCTACACTCTAGTCCTAGTTCAAAAACATTCTGATTACTTTGATTTTTGAGCTTCCATAAGCCTTCTTTGTCCTGTGTGTGTCTCTGGAGCCACTTGGATCACAAGCAGACCCCATTTCTACTCTATTTTTTGTTATAATGAGATGACAATTCCAGTGCTTTTGTCATACGAGAATAGTTTCCACTCAGATGTTGCTATTCCCACTAAGATGGGTGGCTATCTTAGAAACAAACAATCAAAGTCTACTATTGATTCCTTTTATGAAAATAGATGAGAGGAGAACCAAGAGGGCCAACCTAAGTCTTGCACTCGATTTCCTCTCCTTCTTGATAGAGTTTTGCTACTCGCTCTTTGTCTACTCAACTTCAAAAGGGACATGTAGAATCACAACAACATACTACTATGCAAAAAACAAGGATCTAAATTCACAAATAATGCAGTATCAGATGTACATTAACCATATACAAGCATATATAAACAAGTACACCAGAATATGGAAGGAAACAAGAATAGCTTTATTTAGATAAAAGTAGCAAGATGATTACAACCATGAGAAGCTCTGACCTAGCATCATCCTCCAGCTAAGAAGCCCTTCTTTCACCTCAAGCAAAGAAAAATCACCCAACACTGTGAATGTACACCAGAATACCAACAACACTTCTCTATAAGTTACAGAATTTCAGCCTACATATCTCTGTGATGAGGGATCCATATATAGATGATTACAGAGAGGTGAGTCATCTTTTGGGATCTTGATTAGTGTCCTCTCTCTGATAATTCTTGCTTCCACTTGGAGAATGAAGATCTCTTACTCATCCCTAGTCGAAAATGGAGTGGCAAGTGTCAGAGGGGAATCTTCTGGAAGATTCCATGGTCTTCCACCTTGCATTTTGGTCCCTACCATTTGTCCATTCCCAACCATCGCACCCTGTACATTGGGAAGGTGATAAGCATCGCACCCTCTGCATGGAGCTTTCAGTATGGTCCAATTTTGACCATTTAGGAGCAGTTTTCAATGGAGAACTTCTGGGAGATGATGTAATCAGTTGACCTTGTTCCTTTAGGAACTGAAGCAACCCTTTTAGGGACTTAAGAGCCCTTAGTTCATGGACATTTGTGATTGGGGTTGAAGTGCCCAAAAATGTCTATAATAGTTGCCCCCTAAAGCATGAGGTCGTTAATCATTTTTTATGTTGGGTGAAATGCTTTACTATGAGGATCTAAAGCTTTTCTGAGCTGGGAGGCAACCTGTAATAATATACAATACAATACATTATTTGACAAAAAATTTTCATGATCTAGCTGAGGCGGGCATTCCCATGCTCAACTATATAAACTCATTTTCATGTACATAGGGTAGACAATCGTCTATGTGACAGACTGATGATATGGACATATGATCCTTTCATTTGGATGATCATTTGTTCAGAAATGATGTACACTGGATGTTTTTATATTCTTGAATATATCGCAACGTAGATGGATGAAACTAGATCTGAGGTCTTCAAACCTGGCCAATCTTCACTCGGAGTACATGTCGATCCATGTGAAAAATGTTTTGGATTCGAACATGGAAAGGCATCGCCTAATTACTAGCCAATGATGTAAGTTGTTAACAGGCGTGAGAGGAATCACCAATAATGAAAATGACCCTCAAGGTACTACAGTACAATTTACGTGGTGTGAAAAAGGGACTTGGAATCAAACACCGTGCAAAATATCTCGGTCGAAGGCCATTGATGTAAACCTATTTCCGAAAGTGAGAAACTTGCCATTGAGGCATGCAATCTTCAAAGTACTGAAAGGGTTGTTCCCAAGTCAAGTTCTTGGATAATGAGATGATGTCGACAAGAAGCGACCCGTCATAGGAGGGCCTTAATGAATCCCACATCAACGACACAGAATGAAGCAAATGGTTTTGGAGGTGAAAACAAACTGACGATATGGGGGTTCAGGGTGGTGATCATGAAGGAACGAAGCATGAATGTGTTGTAGTGGGTGAGACTCAGGTGAATTGTCTGAATGACTTCTCTTGAACATATCGGCGACATTGATGATGGATTGGTAGCATTAACCCCAGAGATGGATGGTGTGACGGATCAATGGTGAAGACCAGTGAATGGAACAACCCAACCTGGCATGGATGCAGAAGGAAAGTGTCATGTTCAAGAGTGACTTGATACCAATAAAGTTTCTTCCTATTTTCTTCCCAATTTTCCCCAGTCATTGCTGACCAGTACCTCTTTATTTTTGTCAAGCTTGAGGAGGATAACATATGCTTGTTCTATAATCTTCCCTTCGGGCGAACCTGTTGCTATATTTTAGCGAGCCTAGAGATAGTGAGACTCGTTCTCATCCTGTTGGATGAGTTTGTCGCTATTAGTTTTAATGAGTTTAACGACAAAGATAACTTGGTCTCTTTCAATTTTGGAGAGTCTGAAAGAAACGGAAAGAATAATCTGAAGATTCTTTTTCGTTGTATAATCCCTTAAGTCTGAAAAAGTGTAGAATAATACAAAAGGGATGAATTTTCGATAGTTTTAATGAGCCGAACAAGACAAGCGCTCGATCTTTTTGTGTAATAATCCCTCAGGTCCAAAAAGATTAAAATCTAGAGGAGGGATAACACTTCCGATGCCTTTTAACGAGCCAGAGAGGCTAATCACTCGACAATCTTTTCATATTTTATCAGTCAGGTGAAAAGAGCTTAAAGAAGACTCTTTTTCGAGGAATGAGTGATATTTTCGGGTAGCAGCTGGTTCCAGGTAAGATTTGGAATTTTCCAATCATGGCAGCGTTACAAGGATGGCTAGCAGAATCACTCTTCGCAGATGTTCCTCGAAGGGGTAAACAATCATATGGGGCTGAATGATTGGCTAAAAATAGAGTGGAGGGGATGGTGAGAAGACGACCAAGGCTCAAAAGCTGGCGATAAGGCATTCACAATGGTTATTTACCCGTTTATTTTTTAATGAGCTTAAATGCAGGGAAAATACTTTCTTATGAATTATGTTTACTTTTTAATGAGCTTGAACTATGCGCTAAAACTGCTCGTGGAGAGTTTACTTTTTAACGAGCTTGAACTCTGTGACAACATTGCTGCCAGTTGTATGATAAAAATGTCTCACTCGAGATGCTATTTTGAAGTGGCTTACATCTCTAAAGCTTTGCCATGGATCCTTTCTTTATGCAAGCTAGGAAATGACTAGCCTTATAGGTTTAAAGGGTTAGAGGTCCTACAAATTTAAAAAATAAATAGCCGCTCTTCACTTGCATGTGGAAAGGTTTGCATGCCCCCAAGTATAGCAAAAAATTTCCAGGCTACCAAGAAAGTGCTATAAGCGCAGCAAATAAAATTTTTTCTCGGCGATGTCCATTGAAACAGACATAGGGGAGTTGAGTCACTCAGCATAACCTTAACGAAGGTATCTTATTCCAGTCTGTTCCCATTTTCCTGTGAGGACGGGTTCGCAAGACTAGTCATATATCCCTCATGGAAATCAACCCTATACCCAAGGTTTTCCTGCCAAAGCAGACCGGGGTGCATTCCCCCTGGGTTTCAGTCACATCTTCCTGAATCACTCGCACTCATTAGGTGGATAGACTGGACACCTATGAGACATTTCTTGTGTGAATGGACCATTTAGGGATGGCATTTGACTATTTGTGATGTATGAATCGTGGAATGACATTTGGTCTACGAGCTTGACCATTCTTCCTTCGCTGTGGAAAACACATTACTCTAAAGAGTGAGCAGACGACAGCTCCCATGCAATAAATATAGTCGCATCCAAGGAATATATTATAATATAAAGGTCCTTGAACTACCATAACATTCATGTGAACAGTTTTCCTTCTCAAAGTAATGGCCACATTTCGAAGGATCCCTAAAGGTCGACTCATTCCCTTATTGAAGTCTGTTAGATTTCTCATTTTAGGCAAAAGCGATGGCGATCCAAGCGCTTTCCAAGCAGTTGAGGAAAGGATACTCACATAAGCCCCTTCATCAATGATGGTACCATCCATGACCATTACGTAAGCTTTTACAATAATTTTCAATGGTACACTGGCTGGTAAATGGGGTCTGCCTAGTAGATTCTAGTCGAAGGAAACCACGAGGTTGCTCGGTGGTGGGACCGAATAGACGGTCGAGTAGGACTCTGATGAACTTCCTTCCTGTGGTACAGGAATGGGAGGACTACCCCCAAGCTCATCGGAGTCGGTGTTGATGAAAAGAATTTGAACGGTGTCGTTCTCTTTGTCTTTAATGACGGTATCATTCCAAGATGAACACTCTGAAGGAAATACTGGGTTAACTGCTATATCGACCCTTTGAATTTCATCTGGTATGAATTATGAAGGTTCATTTTAAACGATAGGTGCCTTGGCTGACCACAAGGATGGGCCATCCAGATTTTCAACCGATGCAGGACTCGACAAGAGTTTTTGATATCCAGGAGGAAGTCGTAATGGTGAAACCGGATGATTATCCAAAACTCTTTTAGCCTCTTCAAGGAAGGGACAACGGTGGACGGCGTGATCACCTTCACACAACTTATAAGGAATTCTAGGATTCCTTCTTCGTCCATGTGCTTCACCTTCACTGGTTGACAGTGAGCATTCAACATGATTGCCAGAGGTTGATGCTACCGGGTGGTGCAAACGAGGAGACCAATCCCTTAAGATCCGAGGGATACAGGGACAATCTCGATGAAATTGGTCTCCATTGCAAATGATGCAAGTAGATTTAGGTTTTGACTGTGCGGTGTGTGGAGTTTTGCTAGACGATACTTGGTTGTTCCCTTTTGATTCTGGTTCCTTTTGCTTCTTTTCCTTTTTCTCTTTCTACTTCTTCTTCTTCTCAGTTACTTGACTTTTAGCTTTATCGGCTTTGTCAAGCAAAGAGGAAGGAGGAGAAGGAGAATCGGATGAAGTAGAAGGTTGGGAAGCAACTCTAGTGTCATCTAGTTGCTAGTTAGACTGTTCAGGAATTGTGGGATTCTGAACGAAAGAGGTAGAGAAGAGCCAGGCTGCCAAACCAATTGTCAATCCTGGAAGTGACAAAGTGGCCATATGGGGTGGACCAACATCTCCCCAAGATAATAAGGGACTAGGATTTCCTTCATGGGGAAACCCTTGGCTGGTAGAATCCATTTTCTCAACCTGAAGATCAATGGGGAACTTTGTGACATTATTCCGATTTAAAATAATTTTTTTAGACGCTTGGACACAACTTGTTTTTTCAATCTTAAAGAGTCGAGAAAAAACAAAAGATGACTCTAGTCGCCTTCAATTTTTATTGAGCTTGAAGTGACAAGCGCTCAAAGGACATTTTCCTTTAAGGAGCCTGAAAAGGAGGAAAATGGACTTCTCTGGAGATCTAGGTAAAGAGGATTATCAAACCAATCGTAAAACTGCAGAATACATTTTACAGTATGGCAGTCAGTCTTCCCGAATGTTGTGTTTGGTGCATTATGATCAATAGGGCGGCAGACACGACTTCCTAAGGATAAAGGATGCATCCTATAGTGGTCTCCCAATATATACACGACGGTACATGGGAGCACAAGTCCGTACTGGCACTTATCGTCTCAGAGTGGAGGAATCACCCAACCACCACTGAAAGCAACACTTACCAGGCTTTACGACACCGGAATACATCTCTAGCCTAGACCTCTAGATGTTGCATTAAGTTCCAAAGCATTGTTAGATTCATTTAGATTTATTTTAAGTTGATCTTGCTTAGCAGTTTGCCTTTCAGGTTCACCACATGATGTATGTATAATTCCTAAATGTAGTCTAAGATGATAAACAAACATTTTATCTTCTTTCAGTAGTGAAAATCCTAGCTAGTAAGGGGAAGAAAGTCAAGCATATTTTCTTCACAGAGCACAAAGCACATGCTAATATGCACAGTCCTAAATCAAACCAAGCATTCAAGATGCAAATGCACATGCATGTATTGGTTTTCAGCTCTCTTAATGTGTAAATGACACTAAGAAAACTATGTGCAAAATTGAATTAGTTTTAAAAAGACTATATTCAACAAAATTCTTTTTCAAAACGAAGTGAAAACAAGAGAGACACTTTGTGATTTTGAAATGGAAATTTCTTTTCGACACTTTAAAACTTGTAAATCAAGTTTTATGTAATAATAACCATATAATCAACCATCTAAAACAATGGGATTGCTTTCTAAAACTGAAAAAGACAGCTACGACACTTTCCGATCTAGTGACGACTGTTTGACTATGTCATTTTTTGCAAAAGAGAACTAAAATGACGCACAATACATAAAAAATGTTTATAATTATTTACACTAAGGAGGTGGAATAATGCTAGAGAAGGGGGTATTCACAGAAGTACACTGATTATAGACAGTAAGAACTCTTGAATAAGACTGAAAACAGTGGGAAAAACCCATAGTTGGAGGGAAAATTCAATCCTCCCTTACCATCGCACCTGTTACACAGTGAACTCAGTATGTAGCGCAGTTACTCCATTCAGGAAGTGCAATGCATACAGGCTGCCTTGAAGGCAGGGTGCGATGGCTATAGTGTGAGACTTTGAACGAGACTTCCCTCATAGTTTGCAGTTTAGTTTAGGTGTTTAAGCTGAATAAGTACAGATAAATGTATGTAAAAACAGAGGGGTGATTTAAGAGGTTACTAAAGCCACTACTTAGGGAAATTAGATTGCTTGCAGATCTATTGTTTAATTTATAAACAAAATCCTGGAGATTGACTGTAGCAACATTGATCTACTTTGCATTTGTATGACAAATGCAGTTCGAAGGCTAGCTGGCTTGACTTCAGGCTGCGTCTATATGTTTATAAAAGAAACAAGGATGGATAGGCTAACAAGTAATCTAGTCGCTCCCTAGTGGAGTTGCCATTTTGTTATACGGAAATAGTGTCCACACGGATGCTTCTATTCCCACTAAGATGGGTGGCTATCTTAGAAGCAAACAATCAAAGTCTACTATTGATTCCTTTTATGAAAATAGATGATAGCAAAACCAAGAGGGCCAACTTGAGTCTTGCGCTCGTTTCCATCTCCTTCTTGATAGAGTTTTGCTACTCACTCTTTATCTACATAGCTTCAAAAGGGACCTGTAGAATCATAGCAACATACTACTATGCAAGAAACAAGGATCTAAATTCACAAATAATGCAGGATCAGATGTACATTAACCATATACAAGCATATATAAACAAGTACACCAGAATATGGAAGGAAACAAGAATAACTTTATTCAGATAAAAGTAGCAAGAGGATTACAACCATGAGCAACTCTGACCCATCATCATCCTCCAGCTAAGAAGCCCTTCTTTCACCTCAAGCAAAGCAAAATCACCCAACACTGTGAATGTACACCAGAATATGAACAGTACTTCTCTATAAGTTACAAAATTCCAGCCTTCGGATCTCTATGACGAGGGATCCATATATAGATGATTACAGAGAGGTGAGTCATCTTTTGGGATCTTGATTAGTGTCCTCTCTCTGAAAGTTCCTGCTTCCACTTAGAGAATGAAGATCTCTTACTCATCCCTGGTCGAAAATGAAGTGCTAAGTGTCAGAGGGGAAGCTTCTGGAAGCTTTGATGATCTTCCACCTCACATTTTGGTCCCTTCCATTTGTCCATTCCCAACCATCGCACCCTACAGAGGAGAAAAATGGTATGCATCGCACCCTGTACGTTGGGAAGGCGATATTAATCAGTGGAGAACTTCTGTGAGATGATGTAATCAATTGACCTTGTTCCTTTAGGCAGTGAAGCAACCCTTTTAGGGACTTAAGAGCCCTCAGTTTATGGACATTTGTGATTGGGGTTGAAGTGCCCAAAAATGTCTATAACAGGCAGTAAGGGTTTGAAGTGGGATGATGGCTCCAGGCACTACTGATGAAAACTATGCAAGAGTCACTGGTTGATGAATATGGGCAAACCAAGTCAACAATGATTATCTTTGAGATCTAGCTTGGATGGATGGAAAATTTGCACAAATTTTGGAGTCTAGAATGTAGGAAGGCAAGGTAGGAAGGATCTTTGCAGTTTCCAGAATGAGCAGGAAGCAAGGGCTAGAAGGCCAAATTTATGCAATTTTATAGAGGAACAGGCTAGGTCGCAACGAGGGTTAGTAGGTAGATATTGTATAGTTTTTGGCACGAACTATCTAGGAGCCTGGCAGCCAAAACTATGCAATTCCCAAAGGGAAGTGTCAGTTGGCTACTGAGGTCACTGGTACTCAAAACTGTGCAATTCCTAGAGGGAAGTGGTAGTTGGCTACTCGGTCACTAACAACAGAAAATACGCAATTCCTTGAGGGAACTGGAAGTTTGTTTCTAGGAGCTCATGTTAGAGGAAACTGCACTAAGGCTAGGAGGTTTACCTGCTGATCATCTCTACATAATTTCTGAGCTAAGTAGACTGTTGGGCAGTAGAAGGCTTACTCATGAAAACTACACAATTTTTTGGATGAGCAGCCAGTCCACTGCTAGGATGACTAACTCAGAAATCTATGTAATTTTCTAAGGGAGACAGAGACGTGCACTTGGTGTCTGTCTGACCTATCTACGTAATTTCCTCAGTCACTTGAGTGGGTGAGGTCAGTGGTCTTTGTGCAATTTTTGAGTGGAGTTAGTCCCAAGGTGATTGTCGGGTCTGATTGTCTAGGTAGTCAGTACAAAAGTGGATTGAATTTCTTGTGGGAAACGTAGCTTGAAAAGACATGCTTGATGCTTTTGCACTGTTCTAATTCTCATTGATTGAGTCGATGGTGGGGTGATGTTTCGGATATCAAAGGGCAGTCTGTTTGTCAGAAGTTCAGGAAAAATGACTAACTATGTGAATGATTGAAAGATGCATAGAATATCATGCAAACACACACTCACATGACTTGATGAAGAAATGACTCAAACCATCCAGACACATATGCTCAACATGACTGACCAATGGTGCAAGTGACAAGCTTGACATTTGTGATTGACCGTTCATTGATTGAGATGATGCTTGCGTGACAGTGAATGTGACTCCATGTGTGAGTGCCACATATTCTTTCATAGCAAACTCCAAAAGCACATACGAAACAAAGACTTTGAGCATAACCAGAACATCGTTGCAAGCATGACTTAGACAATAACATGTAGAAACTTGAATGAAATGAACAAGAAAGGTGGATGCAACGACTCAGACGAGCTCATGGAGTGAACTCGAGTGTGTGCATTCATCTAGTGAAACTCTCAAGGGAGGCTCTGAAATTGGGTGCAGGCCAAAATTTTGGAGGCTGGTTGTAGCCACAACAAGATGTGCCTAGCATGACCCTTTTGAAAAAGATAAATTTCCAACTTATTAACCCTCTTATGTGTTCATTTTCTTGAATTTTGGCTTGTTTATTCCTTTTGTTTCCTTAAAACTCCTTAATGCATATTGGTATACTCTCGCACCCTACACATCCTAGCATGTCTTATCGCCTCGCATATCTTGTCATGTCTTCGCATTATTTGGCACATGTTAGAACACACCGGAACTACCTAGCACTCTCCAACACGTCTTGACATGCCCTGATATTCCATGACATGACTTACTAGTGCTTAGCATACCTTGTCACTTCCTCCTTAGCATGATATTTAACACTCATTGACACTCCCTGACACACCATTATATTCATTCACTTCCATTCATTTTGTCCTAGTGCTCCCTTATGTTGTCCTAGTACTCCCTAACACTCCTCAAAATGAATTTTCACTCTTTAGCGCCTTAACACTCTTCGACATGTTCTGTCACATCATAACATGCATCACACTCCCTGAAACACATTGGAACTTGGCAAGTCTTACATGTTTGGCATGCATTGAGATTACTTGGTGTGCTTTGGAATGGTTTAATATGAAATTTATTTGAGATCAATTATTGGAAAGTAGATGACAAGCAATGGAGGAAGATTTAGCACTTAGAATGCATTATCACTTGGCAGTTGGCACCTAGTGTTGGTGTTCGTTGCATGCCCCTCATGGAAAAGGTAAATTGGTGACTTATTAACCCTATTATGTGTCCATTTCCTTGTATCTTAACTTGTTTCTTCCTTTTGTTTCCTTGACAAACCCTTCCATGGATTGTGACACCCTCACACATTTGGCATGCCTTATCACTAGGCAGATCTTGGCATGTTTGACTTGTCTTCGCACTCTCTAACACATGTTATCATGCCCCAGAATTCCCTGACATACCTTAACAATCATGCCCTCACAAATAGCATTACATTTTTCCACAACTTGGGAACCTTAGATTCCCTAGAACACCTTGGAAATCCCTAGTTGGCATGCCCTCATAGATAACCTTATTTTTTTTGGCTTGGTAACCAAACCAATTCATTAGAAAAACAATATTGTGCCCAACCCAAAGTCTCCCTTTCTCTGAAATTGGTTTGTCCACGCCTTATCACAACCATAGGCTTGCCTTCTACAAGTCATATTTTGAAATTCTCCTAAAACCCTTCATCCTTGCGACACATGGAATTGATTGACACTCCTTGGCACACACTCTTATTCATTAATTTCCAAGAATTTTGACTTAGTTATCCCTTGTGTTCCCTGACACTCCATAACACTCCTTGATATCCATTAAAACTATCTTCCGTGTGCTAGCACACCTTTTCATTCTTGGGCATGCCCCAACACTCCTTAGCTATCATGCCCTCACATTTATCCTTACTTTTTTTTAGACTTGGGAACCAAACCAAGTCCTGCCTTGACTACAACAACTTAACCATGTTATAATTACTACATATAGACTATGGCTTGTTCACCTAAGAACTGCGAACAACACATCTTAGACTACCCATTTCCAATTTCAACTCATCCCACTTAACAAGTTACCAAGTCAAGGCACACATCCAACCATGGCCATAAAACAAATAAGAAACATAGTTTACATATTGACATGCCATAGCACCTGGCACATCTAACAATTTGTTAGCACTATGTGGTACATGTTAGCATCCACTGCATTTCTTGGCTTTCTTTGCACTCCATAGCACACCCTAACACTCCATGACATGCCCTCACACTCTAGTATGCCTTGGAACTGCCTAGCATATAGCATTGTCACTCCCTCCTTAGAAAACTTGGAACTCACTCACACTCCCTATCACACACTCTTATCTATTAATTTTCATGCATTTTGAACTAGTTCTCCCTTGTTTTTTTGTGGCACTCCCTAACACTTGCTAGCATGCATTGGCACACCCTATAACCTGGCATATCTTGGCATGTTTCCCTAGCACCCTAGCATTCCTTAGAACTACCTAACATATCTTGTAAGTCCCTCCTTACGACACCTAAAACTCACTAGAACTCCCTGTCACACACTCTTATTCATTCATTTCCATGTATTTGAAACTATTGACCCCTTTTGTTTCCTTGCCACTCCATAACGCTCAACATGCATTGACACAACATAGCACCTATCACATCTAGGCATGTTTCCCTGGTCTTTATCATGCCTTAGAACTGCCTACCATACCTTGTTACTCGCTCAACACACGTGTAACTCACTGGAACTTCCTGTCACAAATTCTTATTTGTTCATTTGCATGCCTTAATTTGACCTAGTGCTCCGTTGTGTTTCCTTGGCACTCCCTAACACTTCCTAACACATGTTGACATACCCTAGCACCTTGCACATCTGGGCCACATGATCCAAATGGATCCAAGAACACTCTCTAAGTATTGAAATCTCTTAAAATCATGCCAAAAATAAAAACAATCACATGCCAAGAGCCCTTAGAATGGCTGAAAAACACTAGCGGGAGGCAAAAACCAGAGAAACACATGAAAAAAAAGAGTATTGGAGATGTGAGCAATGAATGCACAGTACTTGTCAGATCTGGCCGACCAATGGTCCAGATATGATCGACAATCACAATCGTAGAAATCTTGATGCCATATGATTTTCAAATCCTCCTAGCCTTTATCCTACTACAATAATTCTTGTCACACAGACAATCAACAGATATTGGCACAGATTACATGACACTTGCGACGACAACTGATAGAGTCAACTAGGGTTGTCGATCAAGAGCGCAGATTGATGAGCCATGTTGCATCACAGGATCACTATCATAGATTACAAAAGCACTTATAATGGCCTGGGGGTTATCACGATATGCGATTGTGATCAATCACATGGAGATATCACATTAGAGCAACACCATGGAGTGGGACCTATACACATGTATATGTGCAATTCGATGAACCGAATCCGACAGTTTTATCAATATTATTTCATAATATTTGAGATCTATAGCAAAGCCATTTTTAATGCATTTTTGTAGTCTTTGTTTATTAAATGAAATGCGAAGGATGAAGGCTGATGCGATAGGCCAGACCCAAAAGGGTTCCTTAAGGCTTAAGCCCAAGAGTATTGAGTGAAATTCTCATTAAATTTGTTGTGTTATGTGTTGTCTATTATGTTTTTTTTACTGCTTCATTGTCTATGTATTTCAGAATCTTATCGATCCATTGCATAAAATATCATACAGAAATCCATGCACATGAGTCTATAATATATTACTAATTATCATAGATCTCATTATCATATCAAGTGGTATCAAAGCATTTAGGTTTACTAAGTTTAGAGAAGCTTGTGCTAGATTGGTGAATGATAACTAGGTCAAAGCTCAAATTAGGAGAAGGAGAACTGGTTGAAGCCAACCCAAAAATTGGTAGAGCTTATACTAGGAGGAAAATGGTAGAACAAAATCCCTTGGAATCAAACTCTTATTTCATGGATAATTTCATGACCATGAGAGACATGGTAAAAGAAATATATCAAGAATTTAAGAAAGGTCGAAGTGAAGATTCTTCAACCTCCAAACAAGACAAAGGAATAGAAGAATCTCTTCTAGATGGCCATTTTGAAGGAAAAGGGAAAGGAAAACAGGCTCCTCTATCCACACCTCTTGATAGCCCTAAGAATAAAAAGAAGAAAGCATCTTTGATTAAATTAGATGTTAAATTTGATTTGCCAATATATGATGGATAATTAAATGTAGAGAAGCTAGAAAACTAGATTAGATAGATTAATGTGTATTGGAGGGTGCAGAGAATTAATACAGATAGGAGTAAAATTCAGCTGGGCAGCCTACACCTTGGAGGAACTACCTTGGTATGGTGGGAAGGCAGGATACAAGATGACTTGAAGAAGCATGATAAAATTATTTATGTAGCAAGCTATGATGAGTTGGCAAACTCTTTGCGAATTCAAAGGGCAAAGTGTACAAAACTACACCCAAGGATTTAGGAAAAGAGCTTTGATTCTAGGCATTTCTTTAGACTCACCTGAAACTTTGCTGAAGTATATAGGTGGTCTACACATCTATTTGAGGCACAACATTCTCAAGTTTAACCCTACTAGCATAGATGAGGTATCTGTTCAGGCTAACCATCTAGAGGCTAGAGGCAAGAATGTGAAACCAGAGATTGGGTGATCATCGAAACCCACTACAAGCAAGAACAAGGAAAAGGGGAAGCAGAAATGGAAAGAGAGGAAGGCAAATGTTGTACAAAAGGCCAAAACTTCATTCGCTCATTACAAGAAGGATGGACATGATGATGAACATTGTTGGTCTTTGCATTTGGATCTGAAACCCAAGAAGTTCAATGGTAAGCAGAAGAAGATTTCTTCTACTATATAGAAAGATTTAGGGCCAGACTCAGGTGATGGAACAAAAATCACAGCCATGGGTATAAAAAGTAAAAATTCTAAAGCATCTACTAGTAATTCTGCACAAACTATTGATAGTGAAGAAAATGAGAGGAAAAGACATGAGCTTTTTTATATTATAGTTATTTCCAAGCATCAAAAGATTTATACTTTGCTTGATAGTGGCTCACAAGTAAAATTAATTTATGAACCAATTGTAAAGAAGTTGGGACTACTAACCACACCTCATAAGAAGCCACATCAATTAGGTTGGGTAAGTGATAAAGGAAAGCTACAAGTGACTAGACAATGTAAACTTAGGTTTTCTTTTGGGTCATCATTTGTAGATTAGGTTGAGTTAGATATCGTTCCCTTGGATATATGTGGAATTTTTTTAGGAAGCTCTTACTTGTATGATAGAAAAGCCATTATCTATAGAGCTTAAAATAAGTATCAACTCATTAAACATGGAATGGGATGTATTGTAAGAGCTCATAAAATCAAGAATAATTATACTCTCATAAACTCAGGGCTCATGAAAAGAATTGTAAAATCATGCAAGCAATTTTTACTGATGGTTGTAAAGGAAAAGAAACCTAATAAAACCAATGTATTTGACGGTTGTGATGCTAAACATCAAGCTAATTTAGAAAAAGTTGTTTTAGAATATGATATCCTATCAGAAACCTCAAGGTCTGCCACCCAAAAGGGAAATTGTACATGATATTAATTTGCAACAAGATGCTCCATTGCCTAACATCATAATGTACAGGTTATCCACTTTATAGAATGAAGAGATCAAGAAACAGGTACAAGAGATGCTCGAGAAAGGGTTCATAAGACCAAGCACATCACCATGTAGATCTCCAATCGTGTTGGTGAGGAAGAAAGATGGCTTGTGGAGGATGTGCATTGACTACAGAGAACTGAATAAAATAATAATTAATAATCATTATCCCCTTCCTCACATTTATGATCTATTGGATCAGCTGAAAGAAGTTGTTTACTTTTCCATGTTGGACTTGCGTAGTGGTTACCATCAGGTCAGAGCAGCAGAGCAAGATCCATGGAAGACTGCTTTCAAAACAAAGCAAGGGCTATATGAATGATTAGTTATGCCTTTTGGCTTAACTAATGCTCCTATCACTTTCATAAGAGTTATGAATGATGTACTCAAGCCCTTTATTGATGATTTTGTAATTCTATATTTGGATGACATTCCTGTTTTCAGTAAAACATGGGAAGAACATTTGAAGCATGTAAAGCAGACTCTAGAGGTTTTGAAAAACGAAAATCTCTATGTTAAATTATAAAAATGTGAATTTGGTAAAACAACTTTGAATTATTTGGGTCATATTGTAGTTTATGGTGAATTGAAGATAGATCCCTCTAAGGTTGAAGTCATTGTAAACTGGCCTAAAGCCAAATCTGCTACAGAAGTTAGAAGCTTCCTAGGAGCAGCATAGTATTGGAGAAAGTTTACTGCTAACTTTTCCTTAATTGTAGCTCCCTTACATGCTTTAACAGGATTGAAAAAGGTGTTTAAGTGGGGAGGCAAACAGTAGAAAGCCTTTGACACCTTGAAAGAAAAAATTAGTAGAACACCAGTACTACCATTGCCAAATCTTCAACAACCGTTTGAGATTGAAACAGATGCCAGTGACTATGTCGTGGGAGCAGTGTTGATGCAACATGGTAAACCCATATGCTGCCATTTCAAGAATTTTAATTCTGCAGTCGTTAATTATCCTGCATATGATAAATAATTGTATGCATTAGTCCAAAGTGTGAAAAAGTGGAAAAATTACTTAATGGGCAAAGAAACAATTATACATACTGATCATTAGCCACTTCAGTACTTGCGCTCACAAACTAAGTTGGAACAATCAAGACACTATAGATGGATGGGTTTCCTACAACAATTTAATTTATTCATCAGATATAAAAATGGCATACACAATAAAGTTGCATTTATGTTGTCTAGTCCAATCATAAATGCATCTACTATACTTAATCATAACTCAGTAATGCATGAATGCTACATTGAACAATATGCTCAAGATATAGACTTTAAATATGTATATGTTGCTTTAAGTAATGGCAAAAAGGTAGAAGAATTGGATTACTATTTTAAGGACCAACTCTTCTATGATTTGGGAAAGCTACGCATTACACAAACAGAAAGAGTTAACATAACTAGGGAGGCACATACTACTCCGATATCAAGTCATTTTGGTGTAATTAAAATAGTTGTACAGCAGCAAAGATACTACTATTGGCCAAGAATGCATGAAACAGTATCTAGATATGTAAGAGGGTGTACCATGTGTGATAAAGGTAAGCCCAACAATAGAAAACTAGGCTTGTACACTCCACTACTAGTCCCTTCCCATCCCTGGGAAAGTGTTTCCATGGACTTTGTTGGGGGATTTCCAAAATCTAGAAAGGGACATGACAGTTTATATTTTATAGTGGACAAGTTCAGAAAAATGTGTATTTTAATACCCTGTAATAAGCAGATTATAGATGAACAAACAACAAAGTTGTTCTTTTAGCATGTCTGGGTGTATTTTGGGTTACCCACTTCCATAGTATCTAATCGGGATTCTTGATTTGTTGGGAAGTTTTGGTCGAGTTTGTGGGAATTGATGGACACCAGATTGAAGAAGAACACAACCTTTCGTCCACAAATAGATGGCCAAATAGAGGTAGTCAACAAGATGGTGATTCAGTTTCTTAGGGGTTATTGCAGTAAGCATCCCAAGCTTTGGAATGAACATTTATGTTATGTGTAACATGCTTACAACCATGCTAAACATTCTTCTACACAGAGATCTCATTTTGAGACCTATTTTGGTTTTATACCAAGGTCTCCCTTGAATTTTGTCTTTGAAAAAGTCATAGCAGTTGCTGGACATGGTGATGTGGACAAAGAAACTAGATTCATTGTATAGATCCAAGAAATTCACTAGGTAGTGCAGGAATACTTGGAAAAGAGCCAAGCCAAATACAAGGCAAGGCATGCTAAACATCGGGTGGAGCACGTCTTCCAAGTTGGTGATCAAGTTTCGCTGCATATCAATGAGGACATAATGCAAGGTGAAGGGAAGAATCTGAAGCTAATAAGGTATGGGCCTTTAAGGTACTTGAGAAAATTGGTGAGAATTATTTCTACCTTGAATTTCCAGCATACATGCACATCTATTTAGTGGTAAATGCAGAAAATTTAAGACTGTTTGAATATTCATTAGTTGAAGATCCCAAAGAGCAAAGTCAATTTCCTTCTATTGATGATCTGTTGCTTAAATATCTCAATGAGGTGTAGGAAGATACAATTCTGGATAGGAAGGTGAGAACTACGTGAAAAGGGGATGTTGAGTACTTAAGAATTGGACTCAAAGGTTCAAAACCCAACAATACAAAATGGATAGATATTGGGGAAGTGAGGCAACTGTATCCTGACTTAAGAAATGCTTGAAAACCAACTTTGGTGGTCCAAAATCATTTTTAGTGGGAAGCCGTGAGCCAAATGGATCCTAGAACACTCTCTAAGTCTAGAAATCTCTTAGAATCATGCCAAAGATCAAAACAATTGCAAAACAATCGCATGCGACGAGCACTTAGAATGGCTAAAAAACACTATCGGGAGGTAAAAACTAGAGAAAACCGTGAAAAAATAGAGTATTGGAGGCATGAGCAATGAATGCAGAGTAGTCGTCAGATCTGGTCGCTCAAATGTCCAAATCTCATCAGCAATCGCAATTGACATAGATAATCAACGGATATCGGCACAAAAAATTAGTGTATATTGGCACAGACTACATGACACTTGTGATGGCGACTGAAGGAGTGAACTAGGATCGTCGATCAAGTGCACAGATCGATGGCCTACGTTGCATCGAAGGATTGCTATCAGAGATTACAAGAGTGCTTACAATGGCTTGGGGTTATCATGATATGCGATTGCAATCAATCACATCACGATCTCGCATCAAAGCAACACCATGGAGCGGGACCTATACACATGTATATGTGCAATTCGGTGAACCAAAACCGATGGTTTTATCAATATTATTTCATAAGATTTGAGATCCATAGCAAATGCATTTTTAATGCATTTTCACAGTTTTTGTTTATTAAATGAAATGTGAAGTATGAAGGCTGATATGATAAGCTAGACCCGAAAGGGTTCCTTAAGGCTATATATTTTCAGATCCACCATAAGCCATTTGTTACATTATTTTCATGATTTTAACATGTTTGAAAAATACAAAGGGGAACCTTGGAGCAAGGCTGAAGCGACTTGTGATAGAGATGAGGGCGAACCCAATAGAGAAATATATCATATTTAAGGAATTTTGAAGTCCGAAATGAGTAGAGTTTTGGTAGAATTTCATGGTCTTGAATGCATTTTCATGTGTTAGTAAAAAACAACCGCATTTTGGATTCTGAAGGATTTCAAGGGACCCAGGCACTCTTACGTTGAAGAATAGGTGGCCACCTCCCCTTTAGGTGTTATTCAATGATTGTGTTATTTTGGAAGGGGGATTCGACTTGACAGAGGCCCAGGAGACTGAAAGCTGAGGAGCTGAAATGAACAAGTAGCCCAAATTGTCTTTAAGGCCATAGAAAAAGAGAAAACATAGGCAGGTAGTATTGCATGCAGTGCCGAGACAAAGCTAAGAGAGAGGTAGAGAGTGTTGAGGGAGTCTATGTACTCAGAGAGCCTTGAGAGGTTCAAGAAAAGCTCTTGTTGTTGCATCTATTGTGTGTGAGGCTCAAATCGACCTCACTATTTTAAAACCCTATTTTCAAGACATAATAGAGAGGCCACCACTGAAGGCTAGATTTGGAGATGTAGCCAGGGAGTATTGGGTGAACTCCTCATTAAATTTGTTGTGTTGTGTGTTGTTTACTATGTTTTGTTTACTACTTCATTGTCTGTGTATTTCACAATCTTATCGATCCATTGCATAAAATAACATACACAAATCCATGCACATGAAACTATAATACCTTATTAAGTATCTTAGATCTCATTATCAGATCACTACATGTTGTCGTAGCAATCTAGCATGATTTAGCACAACCTAGTGTGCCATGTCACTCTCTCCTTAGCACATTTGGAACTCGCTAACACTCCCTATCATGCATTATTATTTATTCATTTCCATGCATTTTTACCTAGTTCTCCCTTATGTTTCCTTGGCACACCCTAACACTCCTTAGCATGCATTGGCACATCTTAGCGCTTGGCACATGATCTTGGTATGGTTCCCTAGCACTCTAGCATGCCTTAGCATTGCATAGAATACCTTGTAACTCCCTCCTTAGCACACTTGGAACTTGTTGACACTTCATTTCCATGCATTTGAAACTAGTGTTCCCTTGTGTTTCCTTGGTACTTGGCCTTAACACACCCTAGTATGCATTTGGGCCACACCTTGGCACTTGGAACAGCTTGGCATGCCTTAGTAGTTGGCTTGTCTTAGCATGCTTAACATGCCTTGGAACTGTCTAGAATGTGTTAGTACTTCCTATCATTCCCTGGCACACCTTGGCGCTCCCTAATTATCATTCCCTCATAGATAGCTTTACTATATTTGTGACTTGGGAACCAAACCAATCCATTGGAAAATCAATGGTGTGCCCAACCAAAAGTCTCCCTTTTTCTGAAACTACTTCGATCAACCCCTTATAATTGTAACCATAGGATTGCCTCCTGAAATTCCTATTTTAACCTTCTCTTATCATACTTCTTCCTTAAGACACCTAGAATTCATTGACACTCTTTGACACACACTCTTATTTGTTCATTTTCATGTATTTTAACCTAGTTTTGTCTTGTGATACCCTAACCCTTCAAAACATTCCTCAACATGCATTGGTAATGTCTGAGATGTGTTAGAATGCCTTTTCATTTGTTGACACACTCTCACACTCCTTAGCTATAATGCCCTCACAAATAGCATTACCTTTTTTCGGACTTGGGAACTGTTAGGTGTGGAACCTAATTATCTTTTGTATTCAAACGTATCGCTGCATTGGACCCCAGTTCGTAATGGGGCAGCAACATCGCCCATAAAATATTCACTGCCGGGGGGTCCAAGGGGGGGCGGCTGCGACCTTTGCGAGCCCCCCTCCTGGTGGGGGGATCGGGGGTAGCTCCTGCGAATCTAAAAATAGATGTAAAATTGCCTTGTAAAATGTTGTATTTTTGTAGTCAATATGGGTTGTTCATTATGTGGAGATCTGATGGAAAAATTTATGTTTAATTTAGGGTTCTTTTCCCTTGAAGGAAACCCCTCACTATATATGAGGGAATTGTGTTGCATCTATGTAGATCGGTATTTTGAGTGAGGAAGAGAGAGAATATTGAGAGCGAAGAGGCAATTACAATGGATCTATTGTAGGTTGTACCTCTTCAGTTTGTTGGATAATATAAAAGGAAGGGCTGGTTGTTTATCTATGGATGTAGCCCAAACTGGATGAACCACATATATATATGTCTCTCTTGTTTTATGCATTTTTTGTGTTTCTATTTTTGTAATAAATTTTGTGTGTTCCATTGCTCTGTATTATATAATTCTCTAACAACTACCATTAGAGCCGAAGGTCTATTTGGCTAATAAACTCAGAGGAGAAATGGGTTCCTAGTTAGAGTGGGAGCAATGATAGAAGATGGTAGGTTTAGGGTCAAAAAATTTAACGGCCAAAACTACCAGCTATGGAAGATGTAGATGGAAGATTATTTGTATCAAAGAGATCTGTAGCAACCATTGGGCGGAAAGGCAATGAAGCCAACAAGTATGACACACATAGAATGGGATATTCTCTACCGAAAAGCACTTGGAACAATACGGTTGTGACTAGTGGCGTCGGTAGCATTTAATATTTCAAAGAAAACAACAATAAAGGGTTTAATGTCAACATTGGTCAAACTATATGAAAAATTGTTGGCCTAAAATAAGGTATTCCTTATGAAGAAATTATTCAATATGAAGATGTCAGAAGGTGGATATGTTGTTGATCATTTAAATGAATTTAATACAGTTACCAACCAGTTAAGTTCTATAGGGGTGTCTTTTCATGATGATGTTAGGACTTTGTTATTTCTATGCTCATTGCGAGAAAGTTGGAATTTAGTTATGGCCATTAGTAACTTTGTTACTGGATCTAGTACTTTGAAGTCTGATGATGTTGTCGGTGCAATCCCTAGGGAGGAAATGCGACAGAAAAGCTCCAGTGGGACAGCTAGTAATGATTTTACTACAGAGACTAGGGGAAGAAAAATGGAAAGAGAAAAGAGCCCTTAATATCGTAGTAAGTCAAGAAAAGGCTAATCCAAGTCTAAATTTGGTATAGTGTCTAAAAATGCACAAAGAAAGGACACCTGACGAAAGGATGCAAGTATCAAAAAGGAAAAGAAGGAGACACGCAGCAAGAAAACAATCATGAAGTGAATGTGACAAGTGATGTGTTGCAAGATACTTTGATTATTTCTTTAGAAAATAGTATTGATGTCTAAGTGGTAGATTCAGGGGCCTCATTCCATGCCACACCTAATAGGAAACATTTCCATGATTATGTTTAAGGAGATTTTGGATAGGTTCGATTGGGTGATGATAAACCCTATAAAATCATTGGAATGCGTACAGTTGTCATAAAACAACACAATGGAAATCAATGGCTATTGAAGGAGGTAAGGCATGTTACAGATCTGAAGAAAAATCTTATTTCAATAGGATAGTTGGGAGGTGAAGGTTGTGTAACTAATTTGATAGATAAAACCTGGAAGGTCACTAAATGATCCATGGTAATAGAAAAAGGAGAAAAAGTTGGTACATTGTATTTATGCAATGGTATTTCTACCTCTGTTAATTCTTTAACCTCTAAAAGAGAATATACAACATTGTGGCATCATAGGCTTAGGAACATGAGTGAGAAGGAGATGCATATTCTTCACTCAAGAATTTTTTTCCAGGTTCGAAGCATGTTGATTTAAAATTTTGTGAGAATTGTGTTTATGGAAAACAAAAGAGAGTCAAATTCCTCAGAGTTGGGAAAGAAAAGAAGTGCAAAAAATTAGAGCTTGTACATACAGATGTAGGAGGATCTTCTTAGGTATCATCTCTTGGTGGCGCTCATTATTATGTTACTTTTATTGATGATGAAACTATAAAAACCTGGATTTATTATATTTGAAATAAATTTGATGTATTTGATACTTTCAAGAAATGGAAAGCTTTGGTTGAAAATGAGACAAGAAAAAGGTTAAAGTGTCACAGATCAGACAATGGAGGTGGATATTGTAGCAAATATTCTAATAAGTATTGTTCAGACTATGGAATTCATAGAGAGAAGATAATTCCAAGAACACCAGAGGAAAATGGTGTGTCAGAAAGGATGAACAGGACAATCATGGAGCGTGCAAGGTGCATGAGATTGCATGTAAGATTGCCTTTACAATTTTGGGAAAATGCTATAGATATTATTGTTTATCTAATAAACAGAGGGCCTTCATGTTCCTTGGATGGTGGTATTACAGATAAGGCATGGATAGGTGAAAAGATAAACTACTCTTTTTTAAAGACTTTTGGTTGTGAAGCCTTTGTCCACATTAATAAAGAAAATAGAACAAATATTGAGGCAAAATCAAAGAAATGTAATTTTATTGGATATGGTGTTAATGATTTTGGTTATTGCTTTTATGATTATGAAAAACACAAAATCATGAGGAGCTGATATGTCATATTCAATGAAGAAGTTTTGTGTAAGGATCAGCTACAGGAAAATAAAGAAGAAAAAGAAAACAAAGAATACACAGTGCTTGATGAGATCATAGAAAAAGTGATGGTGCCTGAAAATCATAATGATCAATAGCTAGAACAACAACCGCAACAGTAACAAGAACCTCAAACACTTGAAATTGGTGTTAGAAGATCTCCATAGATAAGTAGACCCCCTGAATGATACTCTCCTTTATTATATTCTGTAACATTGACAAATTCTTGTGAACAAAATTTTATGAGGAAGTAGTTCAGGTAGAAACCAGGAAGAAGTGGGAGCAAGCCATGAAAGAATAGATGGACTCCTTAGCACATAGCCAAACTTCGGACTTAGTGAGGTTTCCTGTAGGTAAAACAACATTGCAGAATAAATGGGTTTGCAAGTTGCAGGAAGAAGATCAAGGTAGAAAAAGGTATAAAGCTAGACTTGTGGTGAAAAGGTTTACACAGAAAAAGGGTATAGACTTTGATGAGATATTTTCTGCTATTGTTAAAATGACTTCAATTAGAACTATTTCAAGTCTAGTAGTAGCTGAATATTTGCATCTTCAACAGTTAAATGTAAAGACAACCTTTCTCCATGGGGATTTGGAGGAAGAGATATATATGCAGCAACCACAAGGATATGAGGTAGAAGGTAAGGAGAAACTAGTGTGCAGGTTGAAGAAGAGCTTGTATGGCTTAAAACAGGCTCCAAGGTAGTGCTATCTAAAATTTTGACAGGTTTATGTCTGAAAAAGGTTATACTAGATGTCACTCTGATCTTTGTGTTTATGTCAAAAGGAAAAATGATGGCAGCTATATTATATCGTTATTGTATGTAGATGACATACTTGCTGCAAGTTCTAACATGCAGGAAATAAATGTGCTCAAAAGAAAATTGGTGAACTCATTTTCAACGAAGGATTTGGGTGCTGCAAAACAAATCTTTGGTATGAGAATAACTAGAGATATGAAGGTTCGGAAATTAACATTGTCTCAAGGTGAGTACATAGAAAAGGTGTTGAAAAGGTTTAATATGCAAAATGGAAAACCAGTTAGTTTACCTTTGGCTAGTCATTTCAAATTAAGTAAGGAGGAGTGTCCCAAGACTTAGGAAGAAATGGCTCATATGTCTAAAGTTCCATATGCATTAGCAGTTGGAAGGTTAATGTATGCAATGGTCTGCACAAGGCCTGATATTTCACATGCAGTGGGAGTTGTAAGTAGGTACATGAGAAATCTAGGAAAATAACAATGGATGGCAGTGAAGTGGATTCTCAGGTATTTGAGAGGTACCACAAATCAAGCATTATGCTTTGGTGGTTCAAACATTGCTCTATAGGGATATGTTGATGTAGATATGGAGGGTGATAGAGATAACATGAGGAGCACAATAGGGTATGTGTTTACTGGAGGTGGAGAAACTATATGTTGGGTCTCAAAACTGCAAAGTGTTGTTGCACTCTCAACAACAAAAGCAGAGTATGTTGCTGCTACAGAGGATCGTAAAGGAATGATTTGGTTACAAAGGTTTCTAGATTAATTGGGTAAGAAGTAGGAGTTGGGCAGGTTATACAGTGATTACTAGAGTGCCATACATCTTGCAAAGAGCTCTGCATTTCCTTCCAAGACTAAATATATACATCTCAAGTACCATTTCATATGATCATCATTAGAAGATGGATAGTTGAAGCTAGAAAAGATACACACTAGCCAGAATCCTATAGATATGTTAACAAAAGTTGTAACCAGGGAGAAAATGAGAATCTTCTTAGCTTTAATTGGTATTCAAATATGATGAAGAAGATGAGAAACAACCAGGTCCAAAGTGGAGTCATTACCCAACAAATGAAGCAATGATGGAGTTGCTATAATCAATCTCCAAGTGGGCGATTGTTGGGTGTGGAGCCTGATTATCTTTTGTATTCAAAGGTATTGCCGCATTGGACCGTAATTCATAATGTGGTAGCAACATTGCCCATAAAATATTTGTTGTAGGGGGGGTCCAGGGGGGTCAGCTGCAACCTTTGGGAGCGCCACCCCCCCCTGGCGGGAAGATCCGGGGCAGTGCCCCCAAAGCTAAAAATAGATATAAAATTGCCTTGTAAAATGTTATAATTTTGTAGTCAATCTAGAGTGTTCATTATGTGGAGATTTGATGGTAGAAGTTATGTTTAATTTAGGGTTTTTCCCCTAGAAGGAAACCCCTCACTATATATCATGGAATTGTGTTGTGTCTATGTAGATAGGTATTATGAGTGAGGAAGAGAGAGGATGTTGAAAGTGAAGAGGGAATTACAATGGGTCTACTGTAGGTTGTATCTCTTCAGTTTGTTGCATAATATAAAAGGAAGGATTTGTTGTTTCCCCATGGATGTAGCCCAGACTAGGTGAACCACGTATATGTCTGTCTCTGTTGTTTTATGTGTTTTCTATGTTTATATTCTTGCAATATTTTATGTGTTCCATTGATCTGTAATATATAATTTTCTAGCAACTGGTATCAGAGCCGAAGGTCTATTTGGCTGATAAACTCACAGGAGAAAAGAGTTCCTAGTGCGAGTGGGAGCAATGGCAGAAGATGGTAGGTTTAAGGTCAAAAAACTAAATAGCCAAAACTACCAACTATGGAAGATGCCCTAACACTCCTCAACAATAATGCCTTCATAACTTGCATTACCTTTTTTGTGAGTTGGGAACTATTTTCTGTGGAGCCTGATTATCTCCTTATTCAAAGGTATCGTCACATTGGACCCCACTTCATAATGGGGCGGCAATTCCGCCCATAAAATATTCACTGCAGGGGGGTCCAAGGGGGGTAGTTGTGACCTTTGGGAGCCCTCCCCTAGCAGAGGGATCGGGGGCAGTGCCCCCAAAGCTAAAAATAGATGTAAAATTTCCTTGTAAAATGTGGTAATTTTGCAGTCAATTTGGGTTGTTCATTAGGCAAAGATCTGACGATAGAAGTTATGTTTAATTTAGGTTTTTTTTCCCTACGGGGCAACCCCTCGCTATATGTGAGGGAATTGTATTTCGTCTATGTAGATCAATATACTAAGTGAGGAAGAGAGAGGATATTGAGCATGAAGAGGGAATTACAATAGAGCGAAGAGGCAATTACAACAGATCTATTGTAGGTTTTATCTCTTTAGTTTGCTGGATAATATAAAAGGAAGGACTGGTTGATTCTTTATAGCGTGGCCCAAACTAGGTGAACCACATATATCTATGTCTGTCTTGTTTTATGTGTTTTTTGTGTTTATATTTGTGCAGTATTTTATGTGTTCCATTGCTCTGTAATATATAATTTTCTAATAGGAACCCAACCAAGTCTTGCCTCGACTACAACAACTTGACCAAGTTACAATTACTACAACTAGATTATGCCTTGTTCACCTAAGAACTGACTATAACTCTTCTTAGACCTCTCACGTATAATTTCAACTTATCCAACTTAACGAGTTACAAGTTATCATGTCAAGGCTCATGTCCAACCTTGGCCATAAAACAACTGAACAACATAGTTTACATCTTGAAATGCCATAACACCTTGCACATCTAACAATTCCTTCATACTATGTGGCATTTGTTAGCACCCCCTACATTCCTTGACATGGTTTGGTACCTTGTACCACTCTCTAACATGCCATGGAAATCTAGCCATGGCACTGCCTAGCATATAACCTTATCACTCCCTCCTTAACATACCTAAAACTCACTGACACTCCCTATCACACACTCTTACTCATTCATTTCTATGCATTTTGATCTAGTTCTCCCTTGTGTCTCCATGACACTCCCTAACTCTCCATGGCACCTAACACATATTGGCATGTCGCCCTGGCACTCTAGCATTCCTTGGGACTACCTAGAATACCTTCTAACCCCCATTTTAACACATCTAAAACTCACTGAGACTTCTTGTCACATGCCATTATTCATTCATTTCCATGCATTTGAAACTAGCTCTCCCTTATGTTTCTGTGGCACTCCCTAACACTCCCTGGCATGCATTGACACACCTTACCAGTTGACACATCTTTCCATATCATTGCCTTGGCCTCTAGCATTCCTTAGTGTTGCAAATAATATCTTGTAACTCCCTCAGCACACCTGGAATTCATTGACGCTTCCCATCACAAAATCATATTCATTAATTTCCATGCATTATTTTGACTTAGTGGTCCACTATATTTCCATGGCACATTTTTAGGCCTAGAGTCCAAATCATTGCCTAGAATTGAAACATATTTGCAAATCAGTAAAAGAACATGGAAATAACAGTGCTAAAGCAAATACTTGTTCAAGATCTTGACTGGACCCCTACTAGCCATGACAGGAATTTCGTCAAGCATATTGCAAACGTGTAATCTATAGGTGTAATTCATAGTTCTGAGCATAGGAGTTTCATACTTAGATGAGAATTTCTAAGAACCATTTATGCCTCAACACATCAACTTCCATTCGATCCATTATTTCATAGATACATTGATCATTCAGTCATAAGTAAAAACATGATGAGAGCCACACATGGTTTCTTTCATAAAACACATACACAACCAACATAATAGTAGTAGCAAATACTTATGAAAGTGCAGTCATATAGACCACATATAATCCATCAAAATGCTCATAGAAATACAAGGTGAAATAACATTTCTTTAATGATGAAAAATCCAAACCCATGATGGGACTTCCACGTTCCACCTGGTCATAGAATGGATGAGCCAAATCTCTCTTCAACCATTCACCCCTATGCCATATTCCAAGCATTAATGTGGAATATTGTAGGACACATCAATCAAAAACCATCCATGGCTTCTAGAGGCCATCCACCTCAACCCATCAAACAATCATTCCACCTCGTGGTTGGACATCACAAAACCATCATTAGATCAGTCTCTATCTCAACCGTCTAGGGATCTAGAGCATTTTCCCAACCAAGTCTCTAGGACTAGTAACTCAACCCACAACATTTACTTGCTTCTATATCATTTGTGCAACCAAGGCTCCAGGACTAGTAACTCAACCCACCAAGGGCTCCAGAGCATTTTTCCAACTAAGCCTACGATACTAGTAACCCAATCAAGCTAAGAAGGGGGCTTAGGACTTAATCTCATAGGTTCTATGGGACCTAGAGTAAAGGTAGTGAGAGCAATTTATAGGGGAACCCCAAATAGTGGTGATAAGGGGATTAGGAGTCCAATTATCTCAAACCATAAGCCCTTAACCCATAACCAATAAATTCCTTATCCCCTTAACCCCTGCACTCACAAATCATAACCCATAAACCCCTTGACTCATTAAATCTTATGGAACTAACACCTAAATCCCATAAATCTTAAAACCTTAATTGCTAAACTGAATTGTGTTAATGTAGAATAATATACGTAAGAGAAAACTAAATGATATCATCCACATCAATGCTTGAAATAGCCTTAAATTAGCCATGAGTGGTGAGCTAGGGGGTGAATGTGGGGCACTATTAAAGTTGCATCATGTTTAAATTCCTTTTACATTGCAAGGTTTTTATCCAATAGGGTTGAAGCATCATCACAAGGAAGCATGACACATTTTTGTGGGGGAGCGATTGAAGTGGTAACACAATTCAAGCGATTTACACCTCCAATGTAAATGACATCATTTTATGATTTTTTCAGGTTTTTAGAGAAGTTATTTATAGACAATACATTCAATGTAGTTAGACTTCATCTTTTCAGAGCCTCGACTCTAACATGGATTTGTACCAGGGACACTTCATGCAAATGAAAGGGGCCCTCTTTCTTTAACCACATATGCACAAGAGCATAGGATGTTGCCCTTTAGATCCTCCTTGGTGCTTTCAAAGTGGGTTTACATTCACGTTGAGTTGAAACTAATCACAATGACCTTCCTCTTCTTAAGAATATCTTCTAGATTTTCCATATACATGAGATAGAATTAAAGGATCACCTCATGTATATATGTCCCCATTTATTGCGAGATTCAAGAGATGTTCTATTGTCTTTATCAACATTTGTATGGGTCATTACCTACATTCTTTAAATACACGTCTAGACCTTTTTATGAGCGAGGTCCTTCAATTTAGATCTTTATATAAGGCCTTATGTGGCCTTCCCCTATAAAACTCTTCCAAGAGGGTCACCTCCTTCCATGTTGTCTTGCCTACTTAGGACCAAACTGACAAACCAAGATTCAAACTTCTTCAACTACCAAATTAACGAGGCATTATACCTCTTCTTGACCTCGAACTCAATGAGACATATCCTTAGATATAATTTGAAGATTTCCAACCATGGACTACAAGTTCTATGTCATCGGATATGTTACCCCATTTTCTATTTGGTATTTTAGAGGATATTTTAAAATTTTGATTGTTTTAAAATTGACAAATAGGGCCAAATTCCACCTTGGGATAGCTTAATTGATGGAGATGATGATTGGATTAAATTCCTCTTTTGAAGAGAACCAAAATTGATATAAATATCATCTCATTTAGACAATAAAAAGTGTGATTTTGAATTTATGTCCACACTTGTGCAAATTGTTCAGGTCAACCACATCAACATGTAAGCTCAAGAAGCCTAATGGATGTGTCTCTTCACCCACAGTGAATTGTATAATACAAGTGGCTTCACACCTCATTTGGCATAATCATCACTCACATATTCCTCTCTCTCCTTCTCTCATTGGTTCATAAAACTATCAAGCAACTTGTCTCTCTCACACATGTGGCAAGAAGGATAAGTTTTCTCAGCTAAATTGTAGGACCAAAATTTCAAACAACAAAACAAGTTTGACCAATGTTGACAAAATATTTATTTACTATCTTTGACTGTGATTTTTGGAGGATCTTTTCTGTCTCTTTAGGCCGTATTTATGGGCACAAAAGTCGAGGGAATATGGTCAGTTTGACCAACACTAACCTCACAATTGACTGCAGTTTGACCATATCAAAATATAACAAATTTTCTCTCAACTTTCACCAAGTTTGACTAGGGAATACCAATCTATTTTGATGATGATTTATTGTTGATTTGACCAATGTTGAATTTCTGGTTAGGGCTGAAGTTTGACCAGATAAATTGACAGGATCATTTTGACTTTGAATTGGGAAAATCAATTTCACTTTTTTACTCTCTCTTTGTGTTGAACTTTTGATATAATAATAAGAAGAATTGATCAAAGGTTTTTCCCAACATTGGATTTTTTCCCTGGCATCCGCCAAATCTGGTGTCCTCTTGTGTTGGTTTGACCTTTGAATATTGTTTTATGTTCTATTTACTTTTACTGTCAATGTGATTAATGGTTAATGTGATTTATACTAGAAATCTAAATTGAAATTGTTATTGGGTTGCTTAAGGAACATGGAGTAATTTTGTTAATCACAGGACATACCATTATTGACTAAAATTAACACATTGTCATCTCAACCACTACGATTCATGTCACATTGGTTATTTTCCATCTAAGGTTTATGAATTTATATGTAATTCATGGATGTATCATTGGTTTGATCACACATTTCCTTATCCATCTAGGACACTAGGTGAAGAAAGAGGTTCCTTTAGCTACCACATTTAGCTGGATATGTATGATTCATGTGTATGTGATATTATGTCCAATGTGAATTATTTTTAATATGTGCACTTAAACTATTATGCAACCAACTGACAAAATAGAAGAAAATATAGATGAACTCCTTCAAAATCAGCCTCTTCAATGGGGAAACCTCATTGACATTACATAAAAGAACAATTCTTGGATGATACAATTGACAAAAATCCTTTCTATATATAGGAGTCTAAGGGGTCATAATATAAATAACGCTGACATCAAAATAATAATATAAGGGCACAACTGCAATAATAATAGTGGGATTCTATGGGGCATAATAATGACAATATGGGGACAATAGGGTCACAACAATAAGAATAAGGGTTACAATGACAATAGTAATGAGGGAATCAATAGTATTATAGGGACCTAACATAAAAACTATTTTCTAACTCTTGATTCTTTGGCTATAAGTTTTAACTTAAGTTGTTCCATGGTCTTTCATAGTTTTGCTCAGAGAAGTGTGTCATCTTGATGGTTTGGGTATATTCTTGGTTATTTGAGTAGGTGCTATACATTGATTTTATTGTACCCCTTATTTCCTTTAGTATAAATTTATCCCATGTCTCTCTTAACAACACATGTGAAGGCATTCTAAGCTATGGCTAGCTTCTAATAGTGTATTTTTAAGCTCTAAGTGAACTTCCAAAAAAATAATGAGCTAACTATAACTATTTAACTTTATTGATAACATTATTTACAGATTTAAACATATTTTTCGCATTTTTCACATCCTTAAAAATTAATCGATATTTCCCTTATGTGTAAATCTCATGTCCATTTTCCCTCCTTATAAGAACATACTTACTTATATATTAGAGAGAACTCATATAGTTTTTATTGATGCCCTAATTAGACTAACATTATTAGTTATCTTCAACATCATTAGATATAACTTCTATGTGAGATGACCTCCTTTTTCTCAAATAAAAATAAAACTTAATGAAAACCGAAGCGACCATAGCTATTGTTTTATAAGTTGTACTACCTATTTAAATCTAATTTGGCAACTACTCTAAAATCTAAATGGAACTATACAAATTTATTTTCCTTCCCACACTTTCTGATAGAGAGGATCTCAAACATATGACTCATTCATAGAAGAGTTGAATATCATCAATGGAGATGGAAGGTACTAATATAGCTTTCCCATAAAAATTTACTCAGGATTCTCTTTACATGGTCCCTAAATCGACCTTTTGTTTGAGAATAATAGTCCTGAAACTGACAAATTTGTGGGCATTTGGTCATTTCGTTAAATTGCAAAAACTTGTCTTATCTTTCAATGATGGTAGAGATTTTGTAGTCCTTAAATGATTACTAAAGTACTTTTTTGTTTCCTAAAATTTTCTTCTTCTCATATGGATGAATCTGTTATTCGCCTTACCTTTGGTTAATTAGGAATCTTTCACTAGACACTGCAGCAGTTGAATCGCAAGTAACTCATGAGGATGCAAAGGAGGAAAACCAGATAAAAATCAATCTAAGGTAACATCTGTAATAATACAGGTAATAGTTATCCATACATTCAAATGAAGAGCATGCTCTGGTCCTCAATGCTTGTTATCATCTTCTGTCCAATTTCTATTTTTCAATATGTCGAAAACAAGACTTCTGAGATAACAACCAAAAAAGAGCAAGGGCCAAAGTGTTCTAGAGTCTCACAGAGCTCCAATCACCATGATATTTCTTGATCGACACATTTGTCTGGATTCTATAGTTTAGAGATACAGATAATGAGTATATATTATTGTAATTCGGACAAGGAAGTAATGTTTGAATGTGATACAATAAGATCTTTGATAGTCAGAAGTTGGAAGCTGACAAAGTGTGGCCACTATAAATATAATATCATTTAGTAAACTACCACAGCTAGGGTTTAATTATCTATATTAATGATCCACTTCCTCTACATGAAAAACAGGTCTTGAAGAATAAGATATGGCATCAATGGTTGTAATTATTTTGCCTCTAGAGGAGATTTTGTTATGTACTACATATGAATGGGATGAATTTTATAGCTTGCATTATTTAGAATAATTTTTGATTTGATAAATCATGCTGTGTAATTTACATATTGAGATAATTGAATGGTAAAAACGAACAGATTCTACAATGTATTTCATACTACAACATATGATTAAATATGCTTCCAGCTTGCAATCTGTTTTTCCTTGTTTCAGTTAACTGAAAAGTTGTCAAAGGGGAGAACATATATAGAAGGCATATTTATGACCATATTGAGTTCAAAAATCTCCATCATCCGTTGGCTCTTAAAATAAGTGCATCTTAAAATGTTTACTCAATACAATTCAAAATCTTCCATTAGACTGTTGATTATATACACATACACCAACAACTAGATGTAGAAAAAAAAATCAAGATCCATAAGGGTCACAACGAGCTTGGGTGTATATTTGAGTATCCTCTCATTGAGAAGGCTAGGTCATATGAACTCTTATCTACTAATCAACACTTTCTAAAAACCATTATTCATTTTTATTCATTTTCATGATTGGTTTTTTTCAAAATGATTGTTTTCTTTTACCATCCAGGTAGAGTCAAGGCTCGGATGGAATAAAGTTCATCATTAAAAATTGTGCAAGGGTAAGTCGAGTCAAAATTATGATTGATATAATTTATTTCCAATAGTGACTCTCACCCCAAACCCTTCCTCATAAAATTTGAAGTCAAAATTCCCATTTACATAGTTTATTTCCCATCGTTGTCCAAAAATGAACCAATACCAAGGGTTTGGCCTCGTTTAGACTTCTGAAATTTGATCCCCAAGAAGCCCAACCTCTATTGTGAAACTCGGCCTGCTAGAATAAAGTTTTTTAACCTCCTAGGAACTACCCCAAATCACTGAGATGATCCCTCCTATAAATATCCTCACTTCCCAACTTTGAATCTGACCTGTAGCTCTTCCCCTAAAGGCCCACATATTGCCTGGACCAAGTTGTTGCGATATTGTCCAAGCCTGGAATTCGAACCACATATTTTCTATCCTCTCATACTCTATAATTCCTCGTGAATGAAACCCAAGGGTGAAATTCAAATTCCCTAGTTTCTCAAGCTAATGGTAGTCTCAATGTAGTTATTTCCTCAACTGCGTATTCTCTACTGCTGACCCAGAAATACACACTTCCCAGAACTCCTCCAAATGCTATGGAACTACCTTCCTAGGGTGGAAATCAAAGTCCCCCGAAGGTAAGGTTGAATCTCCCGCTTGAGAGATTCGTGGCTGAACAACCAGTTGTCTTCACTAAGCAGCTCATGAAAACAATCAAGTAAAATTCGATATGCAAGATGAATGAATAAGCACGTGAGAGTATCCTCCTCCTTATGACTTTATGGGCCTTCCTTTGCCTCATGTGGGTGCCTCCAACAACTATATGAATTCCCTCCAAGAAACTCGATTTTCCTAGTACACATTCCCATGTGGGTGGCCCCCATCTTCCACCAACGAACTAATCTGTTTGTATTTCCACCTAAGTCCCTAAGACAAAACTGCTTGGGTTCTTTCCCTTGACAAACTTGTGGAAAATTGTGTAGAGATAAGACTATTACAAATTATTTTGGGAAGGGATATGACAATCATCCCCTCCTAAATGTTTCATTCCCTCAAGCAACTTCAGAGCTGGGTGCTCCAAAATCTACTCACCCTCCCACATGGCATCCTCATACTGCAAGTTCTTCCAACATACCAAGAACTCCCTGATGGTCCTACTACTCAACTTCCTCTCTCCTCTCCAAAATGTCCTCAAGCTCCAAAACCAAGCAGTTGTCATCATCCAATGGGGGTAACTATTGTTGTCACCTATTTCCCAAACACCTTTTTAAGGCATGAGAAATGAAATATATTGTGAATCCTTCTCCTTGGAGGAAACTCCATCTCGTAGGCCACATCCTCAAATTGACTAACTATCCTGTATGGCCCATAAAAATGGGGTTGTAGCCTCTTGGCCACCCTTTTCTTTAAAGTGGACTACCTGGGCAGCTCTAATCGAAGGTACACTAAATCCCCCTCCTTCAAATGTCTCTCAGACCGGTGTTGATCCATGTACACCTTCTGTTGGTTCTACATTGTCACTAAGTTATCCTTGAGAGCCTTGAGGATGCCTTGTCTCTCTTGGATCCAATCTTTGTCCTTTGGGGACCGACTATCTCCAAAAATAACATCAGCAACAGATAATGTATCATAACCATACAAGGCATGTAAAGGACGAAGACTGTTGTAACTACTCTTCACCTGAAACCTGTTACCCACCAAATATTGTCGGAACTTGGCCAATGCATGCATGATGTCACACACCTCATTTTCATATATAGAATATGACCACTAATGGGGTAAGAGCTTCCAACTCTAGAAAGCAACGGGGTGCCCATCTTCAGATAGTACTACTCCAACTCCCTCTCTGAATGCATTAGACATCACAATGAAGGGCTGGGAGAAGTCTAAAAGTGCTAAAACTAGAAAACTTCCCATCACCTCCTTGAGGTGATCAAAAGCTTCCTGTGCCCCATCTGTCCATGTGAAATCCCCTCTCTTGGTCAAATTGTTCAAGGGAGCTTCCAACTACGAGGACCCCTTGACGAAACTTCCTGTAATAAGTGTAGATGCCCAAGGAGCCCCTCAATGCTGACACATATTTGGGTACAAGCCAAACATGGATAGCTCGTGTCTTCTCCTTATGGACCATCACCCCATCTACACCAATGATATGCCCTAAGTAGAGCATCTATGTAAGGCCAAAATCACACTTGGATAGTTTGGCATAAAACTGTTGCTAATCCAAAATATGCAACATCTCTTCCAAGTGTTTGAGATGCTCCTCCCAAGTCATGTTGTAAAGCAATATATCATCAAAGAAAACTAGCACAAATCTCCTCAACCTCCTCTATAACACATGGTTCATACATGACTGAAAAGTAGCAGGGGCACTGGTTAACCCAAATGGCATGACTTGGAACTCGAAGTGCTCATAATTGCACCAAAAAGTTGTCCTGGGGATGTCTTGATCCCTCACCCTAATCTGGTCGTACCCTGAATTTAGATCTATCTTAGAGAAGTACTTGGCTCCTCTAAGCTCATCCATCAACTCATCAATGTGGGGGATGGGGTACTGGTACTTTAGTGTCTTCCTCTTAACAGTTTAGTAGTCAATGCACATGTGCAAGGTTCCATCCTTCTTCTTCACCAATACTACTGAAGAAGCAAAAGGATTGGAACTTGGCTTGATATGGAAAAATTCCAACAACTCTGTCATGGAACTATCAATCTCATCCTTATAGGCCTTAGGATGCCTATAACGGGTAGTTATCATCGCCTTCACACCTAGCAGTAGCTCAATGGTGTGCTTGAATCCCCTATCTAGCGCCTTCCCTAGTGGAATATCCCCAAACACCACTGCATACCTATCAAACAAGGCTTGTGTGTCTAAAGTTGGTGGCTCGACCTGTCCTCCAACCTATGAACCACTCAGCTTGACTTCCCATGCTATGTCCCCATGTTGTAGATCTACCTCCATCCTATGCATTGAGACTGTCTGGGGTGGATATGAATGCATGCCTCTAAGGAGCATCAATTTTCCATCCCGCTTGGTGAAATCCATCTCTAGTTTCTTCCAATCAATAGTGACTCACCCAAGGGAGTACAACCACTAGACACCCATCACCACATTGGTATATGGCACATTGACCACAAAGAAATGGTCTTTCATATAGTAGTTCGCCATAACTATTGTCAAAGAAGGCACATACCAAGTGTATTGCATTATATGGTCACTTGGTACCAGGACTAAAAAACCCTCAAACTCTGTCATGGTGAGGTCCCTAATATGAACCAACTAGGCACCTTGATAGTTTCACTGTCAACTAAGACTGACACCCGTTGTCCTTGTATAGTGCCTTTGATCCTCAATCTCAAGAACTTCAGTACCTCACATAAAGAAGTAAGGACTCCCTTGGATGGGGCAAAGGATGCCCCTTCCTGTGGAGGTGGTGGCAGTGGTCCCCTATTTGCCAAACTCTCACTGTCTCCCATACCACACTCCTACTCCATCTCATCCTCCTGGTCACTATATGAGAAGATCTAAATGTAATGTGCTTTTCTAGCCATGCACCAATGGCTTGGTTCCCAGGGCTCCAGGAAAGTAAAGCACAAATTCCTCTTGCTAAGGTCCTTCCATGTCTCATCATCTAGTTTCCCCCATCCCTGGGTGGTTATCTAAGTTAGGGATCTAGTGTCATGCCCCTTCTAGGGAAAAGGGGTCTGTGCAAGAAAATGTGCTCAGGTCTTGGGGATGGCCCCTGCAAATCTATGGTGCACATAACTGCCTTTTGAAACGTGGAGGGTCTGCATGACTTCACGAGTCCATGTAGGGGCTTGAGTAAGCCCCATATAGAGATATATACACTCTGAGTATCTGGTAGGTCCAGGACCATCACTGAAACTCACAGAAACTCTTAAATATACTGCTCTGGGTTTCCTGTCTAGCAAAGTTGGGTTAGCTCCCTGAAATGGACCTCTGGATCCCTCTAATCAAAGCGTTCCATGACCCTCTTGGTGAAATCCTCATATAAAGCCACATTGGCATGGCCTAAGGTGGCCAAACCATGAAACCACCAGTCATGGGATTCCCCGTCCATGTGAGCATGGCCATCTTGATGGCTTCCAGCTCTATCATCTAGTTGAGCTGGAAATAAGTATCCATCTTCTCAACATATGCCTAAGCAGTGCACTTGGTAGTGCCATTGAATTTAGCAAAGTACATGCTCTCTATGGCCCTTTGCATCCCATAGCTCTGCATGCCTTGTCCTTCATAGCCCTTGCTCTTCTCATTCTACTTGAGCCTGTAGAAAGCTCTAAAAGAGAGTGCTTCACTGAAGTCTACACCCATAGATTGCCACTCTTGAAAGTGTTCTCCCATCTATGAGGGGTATTCATCCTGCTATTTTGATTTGTGCCACAGGCACGAAAGAAGAAAGTGTGGCTTGAGTTGGCCCACTGGCTAATAGGGGTTGTTCCACTAATGAAGGGTGATTGAATTTTTGAGAGGCTCCAAAAGTTTCACCAAATAAGAATCCCCTAGAGGTGGATCTCTCCTAGTTCTACATTTTTATCTCCTCTAGCATCTCTTTTTAGCCCTTTGGTAAATCATTCAAAGTGTTCAGGAGGCTATCAAAATCCATCTCCTCCCTTCTCTTGGGATCTACCATATCTTCCTCTACTACTGCTACCTTCCCCTTGCCCCATGTGTCTGGAGTTATTTCTAGCTCTCTTTCTCTGATCTGTTGCCTTTGCCTCCTATATGTAAAGATCTGTTGGTCCCCTTCTCTCGTAGGAGAAAATCCCCACAACTGAACGAAGACTTGGGCTCTGATACCACTGTAATGTTCCTAAATAGGAAATTAAGTAATAAACAAAGCAAGCAAACAACCCAACAATCGGAAAAGTGAATTTCACCATGAAAATCCTGGAAACAAATAAATATTCAACCATTTTATTAATTATTAAAGGGAAAATACAATGATAAAATAGAATGGTGCAGCTGGGCTTGTCTCTAAGGACAAGTGTGACAAAAACTAGCTGAGAAAATGCCGACATGAAGACTTCCCAACTGATGCACCAAAATTGATCTCCACTGCACAGAAGTTGTACTATTTTCTGGAATCAAAGGGCTAGAATCACTGCTTTCCATGCTCAAAAAAATATAATATTTTAGTTCCTTTCTCCTTTCCCAAAACCCAGGAAGGGTTCGTCCTGGTTTAGACCTCTGAAATTCAACCCCTAAGGACCCCAACCTCAATTGCAACTGCAAAACTCAGCTTGCTGGATTGAAGCTATATAACATCGTGGAAATTGCCCCAAATCACTAAGATGATCCCTCCTATGAATCTCCTCCATTCCTAGCTATGAATCTGGCCTGTAGCTCTTCCCCTCAAGGCCGACGTATTGCCTCAAATGGCTCTCTGTGCTATCCTTCAGGCCTGGATTTCGAACCACCTGTTCATTGTTCTCTCCTACTCTAGAAGTACTCATGAATGGTGACCCAAGAGTGACCTTTGAATTCCCTAGTTTCTCCTGCTAATGGCTAGCCTAATCTAGCTCTTTCCTCAAATTCATATTCTCTACTTCTAGCCTAGAAATACACATTTCCTAGTGATGGATGAATGGATGTGCTATAGATTCTTCCTAGAATTCCTCCAGATGTTATGGAACTACCTTCCAAGGGTCGCACTCGAAGTCAAAGTCCCCCAAAGGTAAGGTTGAATCTCCCTCTTCAAAGATTCTTGGTTGAAAAACCAGTTGACTCGGCTAAGTAGCTCGAGCAAACAATCAAGTAAAATTCAATATGCAAGATGAATGAATGAGAAAGTGAGTAGATCCCCCTCCTTACGACTTCACGGGCCTTCCTTTGCCTCATGAAGACCCCTCCAATAGCTAGATGAATTCCCTAGTACGCATTCCCACATTGGTGGCCCCCACCTTCCACTAGCAAACTAATATGGCCATGTTTTCTCATAATTCCCTAAGTTGAAATTGCTTGGGTCCTTTTCCTTACAAAAATTGTGCAAAATTGTGTAGAGATAAGCCTATTACAAATTCTTTTGGTAAGGGACATGACAAATGTTGTTGTTGGATAGAAATCCTCCATATGAGTCTTACACTAGACATATAAATGGTCATTGTATATCACAATAAGAAGCATTAACATATGAAGATGTTGTAGACCCCAAAATCTATGCATTCAATCCATTTCTCTTTATTTCATGGCATATTCAACCAAGGGTCACGCATGAACACATCAGAGGTAGCAATTAGATTCATCCTAACTCCTGCTATTTCAAAAGTGATAGTAAATAATTTCTTCAATCTAAGAATTAAATCAATATTATTGTTGGTTATAACTAAATCATCAATATAGACAACAATAGTCAAAGTATCACCATGATCATGTAATACATAGATACTGTGATCAGATTCACAATGTTTGAATCCAAAGATTGAAAAAGAAATGGTTAATCTTTGCATACTAGTCTCCGGGGGCCCACTTCAAACCATACAAAGACTTCAACAATCAAAAAACAAGGTTGGAATCTTCAATAGGGTTGGATACTTCAAAAATCAACAAACAAGGTTGGAATATTCAATAGCATTGGATACTTCAACAATCAACAAACAAGGGCCATGTCTTGTAAGCACAAATGAATCCAACTTCAGGCTAATAAAGACACCTATGTAGTACATTTGATAATAGGCTAGATTTCCTTGTTTTCCCATGATTTTAGGGTTGACGACATGAATTTGCAGCCTCATAATCACTACACAAAGGGATTTTTGGGACATTTCCATAGTCTTCTAAATGACAACATCGATTCCCAACACCAAAGAAAGGAGACCCTATTCTTCATCCTCACTCAATGATTGATTTTCCTGTTCCTTACCTTCTCAAGCTCCTTTGAATCAAAACTCTTTGTTCACAAGAGGATTTCTCCTTGAAAACTTGAACACCATACGCAACATCAATTTGAACTCCCTCCATCACTAGGGCAAGGCTCTGCTTCCTTTTCACTACATAAGAGGATCTCGACCTAATGTAGTTTGTGGAAAAGACTTCATATAGCGCTTCTCTCATTATATCATATAGGGATGAATCGTCTAAAACTAAGGATATTTCAACTCAGGCTCTTGGCCTTTGGTGAGCACCAGTATTGCAGCAATAATGTTACAACTCTTAGGCTACCTACCTTACTCTTATCAACCTAGTAGTTCTTAACAAACTTGGAAGCGACGATGTTGTATGCACAAGAACTAGTTCTTACTGCATGTTGTCACTTGGTCAGAAGGCACAAGATTACTAGGAGCTCAAGCCATCTTCTATGGATTCTAGAAGAAGCTTTGTATGTGATGGAGATAAAAAGAGACTACTCTAATGATGCTATTCTACTTGCAAAAAAGAAGATTGAAATGTAAAGCAAACCAAGGAAATCCTAGTTAACTACTAATCCCACTTTTTCAGAAAACACTATGAAAACCATGAAAAGGATGCCATTATCTACTCAAGGAAGTAAACATCATCTACCTAAGCTATTTCTAAAAGTAATTGAGCAAAAAACATCTTTTTGGATTTTTATGTGAAATTGACATGCATTTATTTTGTTGTGTGTGAAGGTGGAAGCGAATAGGTGGTGTTGGAGGGAGACTTTGGGACTTGAGAGGATGTAGGATGGTGTGGATGGGTCCTAGGAGGTCTTGGGTTTCCTTCTAGAGGCTTTTCCCACACTCAGCCTTCAAAAGGAAGCCTACAAGAAAATCTACAAGAGGACACAGGGGATCTATAGGAGGTCTGCAGGAAGATGTCGAGAGCAATTTTGAAGTTTTTTTGGGTGTGAGAGTGGGTGGAAAAGGTATGTGAAGGTTGGGATGATGTTTTAGGGCACCTAGGGTCCACCAAGGATCACTAGGAGAGGGAAAGATGATTGGGAGACAAGAAGAAGTCCTACGGAAAAATGTAGAAAACTAAGGCAGATTTGAGGTGAAATTTGGGCGACCTGTAGGGCATGGATCAAAGAGAGAATGTGACAGCTGATAGGCTGACCTACTGTGAGGAGAGATCTACTGCAAAAGAACTACCAGTCAACCAATAAGATTAAGCAAACAAGGAAGTGAGTGTATATAAAAACAAATTTTTGCATCAAGCTAGTCTAAACTATGATCCTCTTGTGTTGTACAACAACTCCCCATTTCATAAAATTTTTCTTTTTTACTATAATATGAAATGGGTCCCTTTTATAGATGTGTGAATAAAATTGGTATCAAATCATCCTTCATCAAAAGGTCGAAAATAAACAATACATTAAAAAACCTTTTGAACAAATATAAATCGGTCTTATGACATAAATATATAATTCTTTATTATTGTGATAAAGCGATCGTAAGATCACATATCGCAACGAAAAGGGATGCATAATGCAAAGACCCATTAGTTTACCCCGATCCAAAAAGTGAATCACTAATCAGTTCTCGGGAAAGACAAGTAAGTGTAACAAAATACCCTCCCACTTTTCTCTGATGTGATATTGCTATCGGAAATCGGGGAATGTAGCGCACACACGTTAATGACACTTTTAAAAAACTCCCAATGCGATAAGGTGTATCGTCATCAGGGATCGGGGCTTTTGTAATGACACAAATATCACTACCCAAGAATTTCTTCGATTCCGATTGCGATAAAGCTACGCGCGAGTTTCAAAATAGATTGAAAAGGCTTGCATGTATTATTTTAGATTATTATCAAAAGCCTTCCCGTTCCTGATAGAGATTCACTTGTGATTATCTGCCAAAAAATCAAGCCACGCTTTAATGAACCATTTGGCGTATAAATGATATGATGCGTATTTAAAATGATTGACAGGTTAAAATGGCCAATTAATGGAGCAGTTATGCCGAGATCTCCCCTGAGATTGTATCTGCGACACTATTATTTTAATCCTTCTCTATTCGTTAATTGATATAACTCTTTCATATTGGCTCGCACCACATATTCTCTGTGTTACGTTCATTTTATTCCCTACGCAGAGCTTCGCCGAAGCAACAAATTCAAGTCAAATGGGGAAGAAATCCAAGAGTTTTGCGGTAGCATCAGCTCCTGTAGTAACAGGGCAATCTACCACTGATCCAGGACCAAGCAAAAAGGGATTGATTTCAGACACTACTTGTCTTGGCCTTGGCAACAGAAGCTGGCAAAGCATTTATAATCTAATTGAAGTTGAAGAGCCTGAAACGGTATCAGTCCAAGCTACTACAGATTCAACTAGAAAGTCAGAGGCTTCCCTAAAGGACTTACCCGACTCATATTTACATCAAATAGCAGCTCGAGAAAAAATTCTTCCATATACAGATGTAGTGCAATGGGAAGTAGAGGAAATCCCTATTATGAATAGAACATTATTCATAGTCGATGCAAGAGTCGTTGGCTCATTCCAACCTGACGATTTAAGAAAAATATACCACTTGCCTGAACCACAAAAGAAATACAATAAAGCATTCTTGGAGAAGTTCACAATTGATAATGAAATTGAATCAGCCCCTATTTGGGAATGGGGACAAAACCTTGCAAGGCACAAACATGAATCTTCAGGTAGGTACTCTGTTGATTCATTATGTTTTCCTTACTGTTACACTGGGGCAATGATGTGTAGGATTTGGGGATTACATGATTCTGCAAAATTCACGATTGAAATGGTTCCTCTAATGGAAGTGGCAGTTAATAGTGAGATAATGGATAGGGGAAATATATTATAAGATACGTTAGCCACTACTGTTCTTGAGTTTAGAAATAAAACTCGTGTGACCAATAGGTCTATTCCTCTATTTTATTTTAGTGCTTATATTTTAGATACTCTTTGTTTCAACTCTGAATTTCCTGTACTGGGGTGGAGATAGACTCCACAAGACCCCATGCCGATTCACATTTATCACCAGAAGCTGTGGAAAGCACACTATAAGGACCACTTGTATCAAATTTGTAATGGTTTATGTTGCCCATTTACCGTGCTATTTTTGACAAGCCTGCCCCGAAGATTTCTTCACAAGAAGAGATTGACCTAACCGCTCTAGGAAACTAGTTTGGGGAGGATAAATTCACATACATAAGTGTTTTTGGTAGCCTTGCCAGGCATCATGTCCTTCCTCTGTACATACTTGACAAGCTATTGGCTCGAGAATTAGCCTATCAAATTACGTCCGCAGGAGCAACCAAGACTCTGAGGACTTCAAAAAAGTAGGTTTGGCCTACTTTTCCTCTAAGATGCAGTGTTTATACTTTGCACGATTATAAGCATGTGGAGAAGGAAGCAGAAAAAATAAACATGCTAAACCTCACCACAATTCCTAATAGGTGATTTGACCCAAGGAAAGTTGTCTACAATGTGCTTGAGCAAGCCAAACTCACAAGGTTTGATCATAGGGAAGATGATTCTGATGACTTATTTTCTTCGGCAGAGTCATTATTCTAGGTCCAACACTGGCTAAAATGAGATATAACTATGAAGGGCTAGCAGAATTCAATAAAATCAGAGAACAGAGGTTGCAAACTCTGCCTCTAGATTTATTAGCTACTGCCCCGACGACACAATCAAGCGAGCCTGAACAACGACTCATCGACAAACCTCCTGCTGCATCAAAGATTCTCGAGACAAATAAGGAGAAAAAATAAGATAAAGTACAGGAGAAAGAGCACGAGGAAGAGCAAAAAAAGGAGCAGGATAAAGGAAGCGAAGATATCAATGTGGATACCCAAATTGATCCGAAACTACTCGAAGAATGGCAGCAATTTGACTCCATCATAAGAAATCTGGAAGGTCCAAAAGGTGTCGAAACACCCAAAGCAACAGATACAGAGGATACAACGTCAACAAAGGTTCCGAATGAAGGAACCATCGGCCTATCCCCTAGTACAGATTTAGAAATAATTCCAAAAGGCTCGTCTGATCAAATCATTTTGCAGGTGGAGGACGTACCTCCATTAGATGTCTTTCACATTCTAAAATATTGGGTTGTAGTAAAACGACAACGGAAAAGGAGAAGACTCAATCAACCTTCCCTGTTTCGAGAGTAAACAGAGACAACTAATGTAGTTTGGAAGGAAGAGTTTGATCCTTCTAATGACCAAACAAAGCTTTCCCAGTATGTTGGAGCTTATTCGACAGCCACTATGGACAAGGCATCGGAAGTGATTAATTTACTTAAAGAAAAAGACCAAGAAATTATTTTGTTGCGAACATAGCTGTCTGAAGAACAACAGAAAGTTGAACAGTTGGAACAACAATTATCAACACAGCAGCAATTAAAAAATCAATTAAATAAGCAGTTGCTTGAAGAAAAACAAAGCATAGACTCAAGCATAATTCAAAACCAGAAAGAATTATCAGAAGCATTGGCAACATTAAAGACGATGAATGAACTAATGGAGAAAATGAAATATGAGCAAATCGCTCAGCTATCACTTCAAATATAGTTCAAGAGTCTCCCACAACCTGCCGATTTCAGAACAGAAGCGCTACAGATTAACAAGGCATTGGTGACACAGTTAAGGCTGTTATGTCATAATATTCCTCAAGTTGAGACCCTTTGTGATATAACGAGAATCAATAATCAATAAATCAGTTGATGCTAGATAGGATTTCGAGCAGGCTAACGAGACCCTGACAAATTTTCTTGCTTGGAAAGACACCAGTGAGGGACAAGCACCAAATCTACCCAAAATCCTAGAATCACACAAGGAAATCCTATTCTTAGAATGGCAGTCTTAGTTGATGAAGGTAGAGAGAGAAGTTTCTAGATGTAGATTATCTACAAGTAACTGAATTGAATTAATCAATAACACTCTCTATCTGTCTAATATGATTTCACAATGTACCCTAGGTAAATTTCTATCAGCTAAGACATTGGAGCAAGCATGCAATCAGGAGTTAGATAAGAATGGAAGGTTAATCACAGGCATCCAAAGTTTAACTTGGGACACCTATTGCTTGTTCTTAGTAAAACCATACAGCTAGAGAGCTTCCCTCAAGTGTCTAACCGATGTGATCGGTTATATCATCCCCAAGATACATGATGCCACATACTCATATCAGCGCCATTCTCATCTCAGCCGCCCTCCAGAATTGGAGCCGATGCTCGCAATCTTCCAACTCAGATCAAAGGGAGAACAACCGAAGTGATGAATCATACTGCCAACTACCAACAAACCTGCTATGGAAAAGATATTCAAAATCTAGTTGTACCTGTTAAATAGCATTTTATTTTTTTAGTTAGTTAGTTTAATTAGTATTTATAGACCCTTTCATGCATTTAGAAAGGGTCCTCAGTTTTTGTATAAGACTCAAACATGGAAGTCGCACTATTGTACTTCCAGTATATTTTTTATAAAGACTTGGCCATTATTCCAAATGTTAACAAAGAAGCTTTTATGTGGATGTGCACCATTGCCTTGATATGAGAGTATCTCTGAGTTGAAAACGAGAATTTGAATTGCGATTGATATCGGGAATGATTTACAGCACATATGGTACTACTATCTATGATCTAGTTTCATTCTTTTATGTGAATCGTTATTTGATTACTCTTGCTATCATTGAATATATGTATGTGTTTCCAACAACATTCCTTATATTTTTCACTATTGGATGTTTAAGGGATGTTATTATTTTAATCATATATGTATCAGTGATATATAAAGGATAAGTGGAACAATGTTTTCTTGATTACTTTGTTCAACTATTTGAACAAAGTAATTATTATATGAATGAATGTCTTTGTTTATCAAATAGAGTCATCTATATGCTTATTTGTGAATAGAGATTATCAAATGTTCCACTTAGAAATAGAAATTTCCCAGGATAGAATAGTTATTCATATTCTTACTTTTTAGATTAAATCATTCATCCATTACAATTTTATTAGAAAACCACTCACTCATCCATCCCCTTTTTATTCATCATTGGGAAACCGGTCCCATTATTTCCAGTTGGAGCCACAACACCAAATGAAAAATGAGCTACATTAAGGTCTGGACCAGGTGGTTTTCCCCAATGTTGTTGCAGTGATTTTAGAGGCATCAAAATTTTTGGTGCTAGGAGGGCATGAACTATGAATGGCAAGTAAATCCAAACCTATAGACCATTCTAAGAGTAAATCTCCCTCCACCTCACCTCGGGCCTCCCATTTGCATTTTGGAACACCAGTATTCAAACGAGAAGAAGAGGAATCAACTGCCACTGCTCAATCCCATCATACTCCAGAACAATTAAGTCCTGAGTCTCATGAGGTTCAGTCTCTCATCCAAAAACTTCAAGGCTTTTCGATATCACCACAGAAATCTGAAGTATCTCAAGGCAGTAAGACTTCGCAATTCAATCTACCTCACCCTCTCACCAGACTTCAAAGAGGAAATCTTGGTATTGAACCTACTGACTTGCCTTTGATTGAAAAGGAAAAAGGCTACAAATAACACTGAAGGATCTGACAGTGAGACCTTTTCTTCATCATCTTCCATTTCATCTTCTCCTATTCGAAGTCAAACATCCACTCCCCCATTACATATTGTTGTTCAGCAGGGATCACCAACTTCAACATCCCAACCTATTCAATCTCCAATACCAACTCCTCCCCAAACACCTGGAATTTCATCGGCAATTGTTATTAGTTCTAAGATGGCTTAGAATCCATGGAATAGTCCTGGTGCGATCACTTTTCTTGCACCATTACATCCATTACCTGATTATCCTGAGAAATGGTTGCCGAAATTTAATTTAGATGCTAGAACATTAGCCGAAGAACATATTAACAATTTCATGTTATCAGTTAATCTAAAAGAAGTAACAGAAGAAGATGTTGTCGCTAGGCTTTTTCCCTATACTTTACAAGGATCAGCTGGGTCCTGGTATTTTTCCCTACCCTCTGGATCCATTACCAACTGGAGCATTTTTCAAGATCAGTTTCTCACTAAGTATGGCGATGATAGATATTTAGTGACATTAATTAATGATCTTTCAAATGTTAGGATAGAATCTAGAGAACATATCAAGGAGTTCAACTCCCAATTCAATAAACTCTTGAATAATATTCCGACCGACTCCAAGCCAAGTGAGAAAATCAGAAGCGAATGGTATATAACAGCCCTACCTTCAAATATAGCTATTTTTGTAGATAGAGCTGCAAAACTAACTTTAGCTGAAAGCATGAAAGAAGCGCTTGCTGTAGAGAAACACATTATTGCTTTAGAAAAGAAAGTTTCTCTTGAAGATAAAAAATCCAAAAAAGTTTCTTTTAAAGACAATTCAAAGAAGAAAACCCCTAAAGATCCATATGATATGGAGGGTCTACAAAAGGTCCTCAAAACAATGTCAAACGAAATGGTTGAAATCAAAAAACAAGTAGAAGAAACTTCAATAAAAAGCCATTTAGGAATTTTAAGAAACCTAAGTCAAAACCACCAAATGTTATATTCAATGTAGACTTAGATCCTGAAGAGGAAGAAGAAGATGAAACAGTTTTACCGTCCAATGAACCGGAAGAAGAGGAGGTTGTTGAATGCCATGGAATGTGGAACTTTATTTTACCCAACTCCGATACAGAAAATGAAAAAGAAGCTTTTCCTGTGACTACCAGGAGTAAAGGTACTCCTGAACCTGTTCAGTCAATTTGAAAGAAAAGGAGTGCAGGTACCACTACTACAAAAGAAAAGGTTCCCACAAAGAAATCGGTGGCAAAAACACCCCAAAATCAACCATCCTCCTCAAATGTGCCTTCAACATCTAAGACGTTGGTAGTTTCAGATTCAATGGATTACAATATTATTGATGATATGAAGAAGACAACGGAAAACATTACTATGTTTGAACTTAGAAAACTCAAACATCAGAAGAAATTGCTTCTTAAGGAACTAAACGCAGTACCTTCTTCACCTCTTCCTAGTGCTATGATCTCTAAAGCTGCAAATGATTTAGGTCAACCGCCTTCTAGTAGAATTGAAGCTACTAATACAATTTCAATTGAAGACAGATCAAATTCCCATACTCCCCCTTTCCTTTTGACCTATGAAGTCTATAATCGAAATATACACAACTATTTGATTGACTCAGGGGCATCCTCTAATATAATGCCATCTTCAGTTTGTTCCAAACTAAACATTGAACCCCAAAAGTCTGCAATTCATATTGTACAGTTGGATAGAACCAAGGTCCAGGTTTTAGGGGAAATCAACTCTATAACTATCAGGTTATCAACTGATCCACGAGTGGTTCAGAGAATTGATATTTCAATTGTCGATATACCTGAATTTTGTGGTTTAATATTGAGTAGGGATTGGTCTGAGAAACTCTAGGGTTATATTTCTACCGATTGGTCCCATATGTGGCTACCCTATAAACGAAAGCCAAATCAAATCAAAATCGATCGGGAGAAACATATGACCCATATTGTCATTGAATTTGAATAGGAGAATCAACCAATAGAATTTAATAATAATATTTTTGGGAATTACTCTTCCTAATCATTCTTTGGCAATTTCACTTCCCAACCATCTCCTTTCTCAGTGAATAATTTCACATCCCAAATCGAAAAATTTTCAAAAATCGATAGATCAAGATGTCTCAATATTGCTGAGAAAATTATACATAAAATTGTTAATAATTCTTTATTTTGGTCACTATGCTTTGATGGGTCTAAATCCAGTGAAGGTCCAGGAGCAGGCTGTATTTTAGTTAGCCCTGAAGGAGAAAAAACTATGTTGTTATGTAGATTGGAATTTCAATGCACAAATAATACAGCTGAGTATGAGGCCTTAGTTCAAGGACGATATAAAGCTATTGGTCTTAAAGTTCAATATTTTAAAGTGTTTTGTGATTCCGAAATTGTCATAAAACAAGTTAGAAATACAATCCACTATCTTTCTAGCCATCTTAAACACTGTCAGTCTTTGGTGCAGAAACTCATATCTCAATTTTTAGCATTCAATATTCTCCTATCCCTAGATCTCAGAATGCAGCAACAGATTTTCTAGCTAATGTTGCTTCTAAACGCCTACCTTCCAAAGATTACAACCTAGATAGATTTTCAGTAGAGTTAATTTTTAGACCATCAATTCCTGACAATGTCACCAATTGGCAAGTGTTCAATCATGATGAAGACATTTTAAATTTCTTGAATTCCGACAACTGCTACGATGATCAAATCATTGATGAAAGTGATCATGACCTTCAAAAGAAGGAAAAGCAAGAAGAAAACTCAATACCAAAACTCGTGGTTAAGCTTGAAGATCTTTATGATATTAAAGACAGGTTTAAACAGGTGACCAATTCAAAGCTCCAAAGTTCCACTTTAAGATTTGAATTGATAAACCTAGGTACTGAGGAAAACCCTCAAAACATAAATTTGAGATTAGGACTTTCTTTGGAAGAAAGAACAACATTCATTAGGTTATTACGAAAAAATAAATATGTCTTCGCTTGGAAATATGATGATTTAAAAGCATACGATGCATTAATCATTCAACATATTATTACAATGCTTTCTGAACAAAAACCAGTCCAACAGAAATTAAGGAAAATCCATCCTAACTTAGAGAGTCAAATAAAATCCAAACTAAATAAACTCTTGAATGCTAAGATCATTTTTCCTGTCCGCCATTCAAATTGGGTCTCCAATATGGTGCTTGTTAGAAAGAAAAATGGCGACATCAGGATTTGCATAGATTTCATAAATCTTAATAAAGAAAGCCAAAAAGATAACTTCCCATTATCTACCATGGAGCAGATACTTCATTTAGTAGTTGGTTCTGAGTTAATGTCCTTTCTAGATGGTTTTTCAGGGTATAACCAGATTTCGGTTCATCTTGATGGCAGGCTTAAAACTACCTTCAGAACAAAATGGGGAACTTATGCTTACCAAAAAATGCCTTTTGGACTTATCAATGTAGGAGCTATATTCCGGAGAGCAATGGATATAGCATTCAAAGGATTGATCAATAAAATGGTAGTTGTCTATTTAGATGCTATTACTATATTTTCCAAGAAAAGGTCTAATCATTTACATGATCTAAATCAAATCTTTGAATGCTGCAGAACGTATGGTATCTCACTCAATCCCAAAAATTCATTCTTTTCTCTTAATCAAGGAAAGCTCTTAGGCTTCATTGTTTCCAAAGATCGTATTTATATTGATCCAAATAGAATTAAAGAGATTTATGACATTCCATTCCCTCATAAAAAAAAAAATCCATGCAGTCATTTTTGGGTCAAATTAACTTTGTTAAAATATTTGTTCTAGATTTTTCCCAGATTATTTTACCATTGCAAACAATGATTAAGAAATATTCGGTGTTTAGATGGGGATCTGTAGAAAAAGAGGCATTTGATTCTATCAAACAATCAATAATTAATGCCCCTGCTTTAAGCACTCCCAATTTTTCAAATCATTTCATACTGTATACTCTCGCATCCACCTTGTCTTATGCAGCAGTGTTGACTTAGATTAATGATCAAAACTTGGAGGCACCAATTTCATTTTATAGTTTGAATCTTCAAGGTGTTGAACTTAATTATTCAGAAGTTGAAAAACAAGCCTTTGCTGTGTACAAAGTTGTCAAACACTACAGACCCTTCCTTTTAAAAGCTCACAAAAAAGTTATAGTTCCTTTTTCAACAGTAAGACAATTACTAATTCAAAGGGGATTAGGAGAAAAAAGGGAAAATTGGGTCACAACATTACAAGAATATGACTTGGAAATCAAGCCAGCAAAGATTGTCAGCGGAAGGTTTTTGTAGGTTATTAGCAGGAGCATCTAATATTCAAGAATAAGAAGGTACAGAACACACTGAAGAAATAAATCAGATAAGTATCACTGATCCTTAATCACAATATGCAGATTTTATCTTCTATTTAAAAAATGGATACACACCTTATAATATTTCCTGTAAAAAAAAAAGTGCCATTAGATTAAAAGCTAAAAACTTCATAATTGCAGATGATGTACTTTTTAGGTGGAATTATGGTTCAATTTTATTAAGATGCCTAGATAAACCTGAAGCGCAAAAAGTTTTCTAGGAGCTGCATGATGGACCAATAGGAGGACATTTTGGAGCTGATACAAAAGCCCACAAAAATCATTCATGCTGGATATTATTGGGCTACCCTATTCAGAGATACTCAAGAATACGTAAGGAAATGCCGAAGTTGTCAAATCTCAAGTGGAAGACAAAGAACACTAGCTTTCCCTTTGCAACCAGTCAACATTGAATAGCCTTTCGAGCAATGGGGATTGGATATCATTGGGGAAATCACTCCACAGTCATCCAAGAAACATAAGTATATCCTTACTGCTATTGATTACTTTACTAAGTGGGTTGAAGCAGTTCCTCTGAAGACAACAAACTCTGAAGTAATTATAGAGTTTATAGATCAATTCATCATTACCAGGTTTGGTGTCCCAAATGCTCTTGTTTTCGATAATGCATCTTATTTCTTTGAAAATTCTATGTTTGAGTTCGCTATTAAAAGAGGGCTTAAATTGAAATATTTTTCGAATTACTATCCCCAAGGTAATGGTTTAGTAGAATCCACCAATAAAAATCTCGTCAAAATCATTAAACGAACTATTGAGCAGAATCATAAAAACTGGCACAAATCTTTGATATTTGCACTATGGCTAACAGAATAACACAGAAGGCTTCCATAGGTACTTCTCCATTTAATCTTGTATATGGGAAGGAAGCAGTCCTACCAACCAATTTATTGCTTCCATCTCTAGCCCTAGTGCAGTTTATTGAAGAAAGTCCCCCATCTTCTATTCAACTAAGACATGATCAAATCTTAAAATTAGAAGAAGAAAGGGAAAACGCTAGAATTATCCATGCAAAAAATTAGCAAATTATGAAGTCATCTTTTGATTCAACTTCATCCAGTTCAAAGGAATTACAAGTTGGTGATCTAGTTTTGAAATGGGACAAAGCCCATGAAGATGAAGGAAAACACACTAAGTTCCAGAAAATGTGACTTGGACCATTTCAAATCAACGACAAGATAGGCCATTCTATGTTCATATTGCAAGATCTATCAAGTAAGAGAGATTCTCTTCCTGTTAATGGCCTTATCTTGAAAAAATTCTTCAATTGAGGAGGTAACCCCTTCTCTTTTTGTAAATATTCAATTTTCAGCGAAATTTGTGTTCATAATTTTTAGGATTATTAGCAAATAAAGTTGTAAGATATCTTCCATTGGCCTTTTCTATATTCAAAAAGTTGCTCAAAATAGTTTTTATATTTACTTTTAAAATGGAAACCTTAAACAAAAGGAAAATTTCTAGGAAATTAGGTATATTTAGATTCTGAAACCCCATTTTATTTTTGTGAAATCTTCTTGAGATTTAGAAGTATTGTAAATCATTTTAATGTTTTCAAATGGCCAAAAAAATGTTATCAATATAAAAAACAGAAACTGATTCAATCTTAGCATCTTCAACTCTAACCCTGTCATCCATGCTCTCTTAAGGAGAAAATTGTCCATCCCATTCATCAAAGTTTATGATTACTCAGGCTGTAATTCTAAAATATATTTGATATATAAGATAAGGGGTCTTATTACAAGCCTACCTACCATGATCATTGGGGAATAGTTCAACTAACATTGCCAATACTGCATACCAAAATAGGGTAATGGCTTATAATTATAAGACAAGGGGTCTTATCACGAGTCGGCTTGTTCAGTTAAATTACAACCAGTGAATGGCATTGTCAAAATAGCTGGCCACCAAACCAGGACAATGGATTTTTATCTTGCAAACTAAGAAAAAAGAAAAAGAAATACAAAATATGAAGACATATTTTTGAATTCATTCTTTTAATTATACTCTGAAATGGATGGGATAATGGACGATTAAATGGTTAAAAGGTATCCCTGTCGAGACTATAAACATTTGCTAGAAGCAGAGGCTCTACCTATGACAAAGGAGTCATTATAAAGCTAAGTTGGAAAGGTTCTTTGTTTTATCATTATCAACCAATAAAGGCTATTTTAAAACTTAAAACGTATTTAATTTTAACAAGAGAAGGAAATAACAAAAATAGCTATTATTAGATTCAAAATTTATGTATACCTAGTTATATTAGAATTCTCCTCTTAGATAATATTTCGATATAAATAAAGTTGAAGTATTTCGACATTTTTCAGAGATAATTGTTTCTCCCAGCGAATCACCAATTTTTGTGCTGTACAACAACCCCCCATTTCACAAATTTTTCTTTTTTACTATAATATGAAATGGGTCCCTTTTATAGATGTGTGAATAAAATTGGTATCAACTCATCCTTCATGAAAAGGTCCAAAAGAAACAATATATTATAAACCTTTTGAACAAATATAAATCGGTCTTATGACATAAATATATAATTCTTTATTACTGTGATAAAGCGATTGCAAGATCACATATCACAACGACAAGGGATGCATAACGTAAAGACCCATTTGTTTACCCCGATTCGAAAAGTGAATAACTAATCGGTTACCGGGAAAGACAAGTAAGTGTAACGAAAGACCCTCCCATTTTTCTTCGATACGATATCGCTATTAGCAATTGGGGAATGTAGCGCACACACGTTAATGACACTTTTAAAAAACTCCCGATGCGATAAGGTGTATCGCCATCAGAGATCGGGGATTTTGCAATGACACAAATATTACTACCCAAGCATTTCTTCAATTTCGATTGTGATAAAGCTAGGTGCGAGTGTCAAAATATATTGAAAAGGCTTGCATGTATTATTTTAGATTATTATTAAAAGCCTTCCCATTCCCGATAGCGATTCACTTGTGATTATCCGCCAAAAAATCAAGCCACGCTATAATGAATCATTAAGCGTATAAACGATATGATGGGTATTTAAAATGATTGACAGGTTAAAATGGCCAATTAATGGAGCAGTAATGCTGAGGTCTCGCCTAAGATTGTACCTACGGTAGTATTATTTTAATCCTTCATTATTATTTAATTGATATAACTATTTCATATTGGCTCGCACCACTTATTCTCAGTATTACGTTCATTTTATTCCTTGCGCAGAGCTCCGCCAAAGCAACAAATTCAAGTCAAATGGGGAAGAAATCCAAGAGATTTGCGGCAGAATCAGCTCCCGCAGTTACAGGGAATCTACCGCTGATCCAGGACCAAGCAAGAAGGGATTGATTTCAGACACTACTTGCCTTGGCCTTGGCAACACAGGATGACAAAGCATTTATAATATAATTGAAGATAAAGAGCCTGAAACAGTATCGGTCCAGGCTACTACAGATTCAACTGGAAAGTCAGAGGCTTCCCTAAAGGACTTAGCAAACTCATATCTACACTGAATAGTAGCTCGAGAAAAAATTCTTTGGTATACAGATGTAGTGTGATGGGCAGTAGTGGAAATCCTTGTTATGAATAGAACATTCTGCATAGTTGACAGAAGAGTCTTCAGCTCGTTCCAACCTGATGATTTAAGAAAAATGTACCACTTGCCTGAACCACAAAAGAAATACAATAAAGCATTTCTGGAGAAATTCACAAGTGGGAATGAAACTGAATTAGCCCCTATTCGGGAATGGAGGTAGAACCCCACGAGGCACAAACATGAATCTTTAGGTAAGTACTCTATTGATTCATTATGTTCTCCTTACTGTTACGTCGAGGCAATGATGTGTAGGATTTGGGGATTACATCATTCTAGAAAATTCACGATTGAAATGGTTCCTCTAATGGAAGCGGTAGTTAATAGTGAGATAATGGATTGGGGAAATATATTATAAGATAAGTTAGCCACTGCTATTCTTGAGTTTAGAAATAAAACTCGCATGACCGATAGGTCTATTCCTCTGTTTTATTTTAGTGCTTATATTTTAGATACTCTTTGTTTCAACTTTGAATTTCCTGTACTGGAGTGGAGATGGTCTCCACAAAACCCCATGCCGATTCACATTTATCACCAGAAGCTGTGGAAAGCACACTATAAGGACCACCTGTATAAAATTTGTAATGGTTTTATGTTGCCCATTTACCGTGCTATTTTTGACAAGCCTACCTCGAAGATTTCTTCGCAAACAGAGATTGACCTAACCGCTCTAGGAAACTGGTTCGGGGAGGATAAATTCACATACATAAGGGTTTTTGGTAGCCTTGCCATGCCTCATGTCCTTCCTTTGTGCATACCCAACAAGCTGTTGGCCCGAGAATTAACATATCAAATTACGTCTGTAGGAGCAACCAAGACTCCGAGGATGTAAAAAAAGAAGGTTTAGCCTACTTTTCCTCTAAGATGCGGTGTTTATACTTTGCACGACTGTAAGAATGTAGAGAAGGAAGCAGAGAAAATAAACATGCTAAACCTCGCCACCATTCCTAATAGACGATTTGACCAAAGGAAAGTTGTCTACAATGTGCTTGAGTAGGCCAAACTCACAAGGTTTGATCATAAGGAAGATGATTTTGATGACTTATTTTCTATAGCAGAGTCATTATTCCAGCTCCAAACACTGGCTAAAATTAGATATAATGATGAAGGGCTAATAGAATTCAATAAACTCAGAGAACAGAGGTTGCAGACTCTGCCTCTGGATTTATTAGCTACTGCCCCAACGACACAATCAAGCGAGCCTGAACAACGACTCATCGACAAACCTCCTACTACACCAAAGATCCTTGAGATAGATAAAGAGAAAGAACAGGAGAAAGTACAGGAGAAAGAGCACGAGGAAGAGTAGAAAAAGGAGCAGGATAAAGGCAATGAAGATATCAATGTGGATACCCAAATTGATCCGAAACTACTCCAAGAATGGTAGCAATTTGACTCCATCATAAGCAATATGGAAGGTCCAAAAGGTGCTGATACACCCAAAGCAACAGATACACAGGATACAGTGTCAACAAAGGTTCTCAATGAAGGAACGAGCAGCCTACATCTTAGTACAGATTTAGAAATAATTCCAAAATACCCCTCTGATCAAATCATTTTGCAGGTGGAGGGCATACCTCCATTAGATGTCTTTTACAGTCCAAAACAAAGGGTTGTAGTAAAACGACAACGGAAAAGGGGAACACTCGATCAACCTTCCCTGTTTCTAGAGAAAACAGAGATAGCTAATGTAGTTTGGAAGGAAGAGTTTGATCCTTCCGATGACCTAACGAAGCTTTCCCAGTATGCTAGAGCTTATTCGGTAGCCACTACGGACAAGGCATTGGAAGTGAGTAGTTTACTTAAAGAAAAAGATGAGGCAATTATTTTGTTGCAAACACAGCTGTCTAAAGCACAACAGAAAGTTGAACAGTTGGAACAACAATTATCGACACAGTAGCAATTAAATAATCAATTGAATAAGAAATTGCTTGAAGAAAAACAAAGAATAGACTCAAGCGCAATTCAAAAGTAGAAAGAATTATCATAAGCATTGGCAATGTTAAAGACGATGAATGAACTAATGGAGAAAACGAAAGATAAGAAAATCGCTCATCTATCACTTCAAATAGATAAGTTCAAGAGTCTTCCACAACCTTTTCGATTTCATAACAGAAGTGCTACAAATTAACAACGCATTGGTGACACAGTTAAGGCTGTTATGTCATAATATTTCTCAGGTTGAGCCCCTTTGTGATATAACAGCATCAATAATCGATAAATTAGTTGATGCTAGACAAGATTTGGAGTAGGCCGACGAGACCCTGACAAATTTTCTTGCTTGGCAAGACACCAGTGAGGGACAGGCAGCGAATCTGCCCAAAATCCTAGAATCACACAAGGAAATCATATTCTTAGAATGGCAGTCAAAGTTGATGAAGGCAGAGCGAGAAGTTTCTAGATGTAGATTATCTACAAGTAACTTAATTGAATTAATCAATAACACTATCTATCTGTCTAGTATGATTTCACAATGTACCCCAAGTAAATTGCTATCAACTAAGACATTGGAGCAAGCATGCAATCAAGAGTTAGAGAAGAATGGAAGGTTAAACGCAGACATCCAAAGTTTAACTTGGGAAACCTATTGGTTGTTCTTAGTAAAACCATACTGCCAGAGAGCCGCCCTCAAGTGTCTAACCGATGCGATCGGTTGTATCATTCTCGAGATACATGATGCCACATACTCGGCTCAGCTCCATTCTCTTCTCAGTCATCCTTCAGAATTGGAATTGATGGCTGCAATCTAGCAACTCAGATCAAAGGGAGAATGGCCTAAGTGATGAATCATGCTACCGACTACCAAAAAAACTGTTGTGGAAAAGATATTCAAGATCTAGTTGTACCAGTTAAATAGCATTTTATTTTTTTAGTTAGTTAGTTTAATTAGTATTTATAGACCCTTTCATGCATTTAGAAAGGGTCCCTAGCTTTTGTATAAGACTCAAACCTGGAAGTTGCACTATTGTACTTCCGGTATATTTTTTTATAAAGATTGGGCCATTATTCCAAATTTTAATGATATATGTATCAGTGATATACAAAGGTTAAGTGTAACAATGTTTTATTGATTACTTTGTTTAACTATTTGAACAAAGTAATTATTATATGAATGAATGTCTTTGTTTATCAAGTAGAGTCATCTATATGCTTATTTGTGAATAGAGATTATCAAACGTTGCACTTAGAAATAGAAATTTCCCGGGATAGAATAGTTATTCATATTCTTACTTTTTAGATTAAATCATCCATCCATTACCATTTTATTAGAAAACCACTCACTCATCCATCCCCTTTTTATTCATCATTGGGAAACTGGTCCCATTATTTCCAGTCGGAGCCACCACACAAAATGGAAAAGGAGCTGCATTAAGGTCCGAATCGGGTGGTTTTCCCCGTTGTTGTTGTAGCGATTATTGAGGCATCAAGAGATCCATGGAAGTGAATTTTGAGCAATGCTACAAGAAAAGAAAGCATGGAAGAATACTTATTGCAAATACAAAAATGAGCATGGTGTAAGAGATCTGAAGAAAAGCATTAACCTTCTAACACACTTGCAAACACTAGAAATCCTATGGAGAAGAAAATTTGTGTTTTTGGGGCAGCAAGAGGGGCTTTGCCTCAATTCACAGTCCCAAAGGGAGGAATGGAGGCCAAGGCACTATTGCTAGCCTTTTGAATCCTCTTTCTATCATTGCTTAACCTGCTATAGAAAACACAAATGAAAGCAAAATGCTAAACCATAAAAAACAACATATTCTTAACCAAGGAAGAAATTCATCTAACAACAACTAATTCATAAACTAAAACCAAGCATATAAATAAAAACAAAGAGGATATTGGGTTCTTGGATTGGACCCTAACACAAGAGCTTGAACCCTTTGAGGTAACCTAGTGCTAGCTCAAAAAGGATCTCATATTTATTTTCAAATAGTAATAGGATTACATGAAACTGTCCATAAAAGTAAGTTTGAAGTTGAGGAGAGCTTTACAACAGCAAAAACACAACAAAAATTCGACAAAACTTTGAGCCTAATGAGGCCCTAGGCCTCTCTACTTATACAAATGAAGCTCTCAACAAATTCCTTAAAATCAAGGAGGCTTGGCTCCCAAAACTCGAGATAAACATAAGTTGTCCTCCACTTGCTCGACTGCCTCCTCATTCATTGATTTGGTTGTTTGTACTCTGATCTACATGAAGGGGAATTTGAAGTGGGGAGTAATAAATGAGGGGGATTCCCTCCTATAAATACTCTCCCTTCTCCACTTTGAATTATTGATGCCAATTGTCCATTGAATCTTTGACTTTGTCTTCAAAACTCAACAAAAATCTGCATTAAACACATATTTGACCTCATGGCATCATAACTAACTCAACTCACTCCATAAGCATAAATATAATAAAAAAACATGCAATAAGCTAAGAGAATCGTTGATTCAACTATGTTAGGAGGAAAAATGAGCCCATATAATTACCCATTTATGGTGCTCATCATCGCCCCCCTATTGATGGTGTTGCTCATCCTCTCAGTAACATAGTCCATCTCCTCATCTTTGATGGCGCTAGTGGCATATTTAGCATCCCAAGATTTTGATGTTGTTTCCTCTTCCCTGTAATAGAAGCCTACTTTTCTGTCTAACTCTTCCCATTTCCCTTGCTCTTATTCTTCATTTCTCCCTTCTAACATAAATAAAAATAGTGGTGGACTCAATTTGAGGTCAATCTAATTAACCTATAGCCTCTACATTGAGTGCTTGTATATTGGCACTCTCCTTAGTGCCTCCTTCATCCTCATTGGGGCATGATATTTCCTGATCTTCAGACTATGTGGCAAGGTGTTCCATCTCCTCATATGTGCATCAACATAGTCATCCCCAAGTGACCTTTCCATATCCTCAAAATGTACAATGGCTTGTGCCTGATGACTGATGTATCTAGGGAAATTTGAGGATTATGTGCAAACAGGTTATGTGTGCTGATGAGTGCCATGGGGTTTGATGGATCCTGTAGAACTGGTTTTGCATATTGTAGTTCTATGTTTTCTTTCCATGTGGGAGATCTAGGGGTCCCCCTTTAATAAGTGATAGGTTCCTTGGAAGGGGATTCTTTTCCTTTGACAGAGTGTGAATCTTCAATTGTAATTAGCACTATTGAAGATGGCTGGGGTTTCCCTGTTTTGATCCGTGTGCTTTTCCTAGCCTTGAAATACATTGATGTCTTCCTATTCCTCTTTTGTTTTGGCTTAATTGGTGTGCTCAGGGTAGTGAGCGCAACTGCTGCCTCTCCTTTTAGGGTCTCAAGAGATACTTCTGTCTTTTCTACCCCTTTTCCTCGTTCTATCTTTGTTTCTGTCTCTGTTTGATCTATTTTCTGCCTCTCTCTTTTGGTTTCTTTCTTCTTCCCTTCTTGTTCCTATAAATCACCAGTTTGTTCTCCTTCCTCACAAAACCTCTTGTCATTTTTCCTATGCTTCCTTTGAAAACCAACTATGGAAATGGAGAGAACAATTTTTGAATAAAACAGAGAGACAGATAGATTGTGTTTTTTTCTAGGAAATAAGCAGCAATTCTTTTGATCAATTTCCTCCAGCCAAAAGTTATATTTTCTTTTCAAAACTAAACCCCTGCTTACATATTTTGATATTCAATGGAGGTATGCCAAGAACCTACCTCTCTAGCTCGAGAATTGTGCTAAAAATTGTGTTTTCCCTCTCTAAAACAACTTACTGGCCCTGCTATAGAGCATTGATAGCCAGCCTATACAATTCCTCATGTAGAACATGTAAGTGCTCTTGTAGAATTCTGAGAGAAGGGTTATGGTTGATATTAGTGGAGAACGATAGGTACGAGGCTTGTGGGGGCATGAGAAGGTAGTAGGAGTGGAGTTTCAAGAAGAGAATGAAGGAGAAAGGTTGTGAGAGTGCTTCGGCAAGGAATACTTATTGCTTTCTTTTTATATAGTTCTGGTGATGGAGGGCTAGCTGGCCAAGTGTACATTGGCCCCATTCAGAATGTTGGTCCCCACATGCCTTGTCATCATTTCCCTTTCCTCGTGACAATCTCCCATGATTGCATCAGAGTTCCCATCACGTCCACTACCTTTCCTTGGCATCTCTCCTGAGTTTGACTAAGCGCACGTGTGGTGACATCTTCGAGTGAGTGAAGTCAACTGGATGAAGGTGGCCAAGTTAACTGGCCACCTCAAACCCAACCAGCCTCAACTATCTTCTTGTTGTTTCATGATCTCTAATTATACTAATGCAAACATAGGAGTGGGTTAGTTACTTATCTGAGATCCAAATGCATTTGTTGTGATGTACTATGGCCTTTCCTTCTGCTGCATGCCTTTATTTCTTTTAATGCATGCATGTTTTCTTGTTGAGATATGGCTATGCTATGTGTAGGTTCCTTTTTGGTTTGATCCGATCTCTAGGTGTCTGCTTCAACCTTGAGATTTGCACCCTCTTGCTGCTGATGCTAGATTTCTATGGAATCAACTGGTGTGGGTCTACACAATATTGAATTGTTTTGTCCATATCTCCCAAATAGTAGACTAGATTGACCTGAAAATTTATGAGCATGTTTCCATCATCATTATACAATCCCGATAGAAAAAATTTGGTCAATGGATGCATGGATCTCGAGAAAAACCAAAAATGGTTGAAGGTGGCGGAGGTCGATTTCTATGAAACCATACACTAGAATTTGCTGAAACTGCTTGGGCATGTTACTATCATCCATATGCATCTCCCCTTCAAATAGTTTTTTAAATGGATGCACAGACATTTAGAAAATTAAAAAAATGGCTGAAGGGATGCAGGCTAATTTCTTGGTAACCATGCACTGGAATTTGCTAAAATTGCTTGAGCATGTTAATATTATGAAACCAGCTCACAAAAAGATAGAAAAGAGAGATCAACGCCTTATAATTCAGGCTCTTCGGGGGGCAACCTCCTTTACATTAAAAAAATGAAAAATTCTTGGATGATTCAAATGACAAAACCTCCTTTCTATATATAGGAGTCTAAGGAGTCATAATATAACCCAACCGAGCTAATAATCATAATATAAAACCACAAGAATAACAATAGAGGGATTCTATGGGGCATAGTAATAAAAATATGGGGACAATAGGGGCACAACAATATTAATAAGGGATACAACTACAATAGTAATGGGGTAATCACTAGTATTATAGGGACCTAACATGCCCTCTTCTTCAAAAAAAGTGTTGTCCTCAATGCTTGAGTAGTTCTGGATGCTTCTGTATAAAATTCTCATCCTCCCATGTGGAATCTTCAGTGGATAAGTTCTTCCACTTGATGAGATACTCTGAAATTGATCTATTTCGTAGCTGTCAAGTTCTTATTTCTGTGACTACTTCCGGTTCCAATATAATTTCTCCTTCCTCATCAAGTTCTGGAAATATTGTTTGAACTAGGAGCTTTTCGCCTATAACCTTATTTAAACATGAAACATGGAAAACTGGGTGCACTCGAGACGCTGCAGGAAGCTCCAATTTGTATGCCATAGTACCAATCTTTTGCAACACCTTGTACAGACCATAATAGTTTGGTGATAATGTATTTTCCTTCTTAGCTTGCTTGAGGGATATTTGTTTATATGGTTGTATCCATAGGAATATCCAATGACCTACATCAAAACTTCTTTCACCGCGATGTTGATATGCCTATTGTTTCATTCTATTCTGTGCCAACATGAGGTTATCCTTTAAGAGTTGGAGGACTTGTTGTGGATGTTCGATGTGATATTCCACTACTTGAACTGTAGAATTTTCTCTTAAATATAATGTGATGGATGGTGGCTAATATTCATAAAGTGCCATAAATGGGTTCATTTTTGTTGTTGTATGGAAGTAAGTGTTATACCATCATTTAGCCAGAGGCAACCATTTGACCCATTGTGTCTATTTATTAGATACAAAGCAACAAAGGTATCCTTCCAAACATTTGTTTACTATCTATGTTTGCCCATCAGATTGAGGATGATAAGATGAGCTATGAGCTAACTGAGTACCAAGATAAGAAAATAATTTTGTCCAAAAATTTCCAGTGAAAATGGGATCTATGTCACTTACAATAATCTTTGGGTTTCGATGTCGCTTTTGAATTGTTTCCATAAATGCAACCGAAACTATACTGGCTTTCAATGGATGTCATAATGCACAAAAGTGTGCATACTTGGTAAGTCTGTCAACTACCACAATGATGATACTCTTTCCTTGAGACTTGGGTAAGCCTGTGATAAAATTCATTGAAACCTCCTCCCAACGTTGGCTTGGAATAGATAAAGGTTGTAATAGAACCGAGGTCTTAATTGTTTCAACTTTTTTCTGTTGGAAAAGCAAACATTCTGCCACAAAATTTTGAATATCTGATTTAAGGCCATCCCAAAAAAGCTCCTTCTTAACCCTATGGTAATTTTTTAAAAATCCTAAGTGCCCTCCTAAGGGAGGAGTGTGCAATTCCATAACAATCTTTTGTTTGAGTTGTGAATTCTTACAGAGGTATAAGAGATCTTTGTACCATAACGAATCATTTTTCCATCTAAATGTATCAGATGTACTGGAATCTTTTTGTAACTTTCGAATAAGTGCCCATACTTCTTCATCATTCTTCCATTCCTCCCTTGCTTTATTTATCCAATCTAGTTGGATAATAGAAATGGTGCACAACAATGCTTCCACATCCTCATCCTTTCTTGAGAGTGCATATGCCATCACATTTTGCTTCCCTTTTTTGTAGATGATTTCAGCGTCATAACCCAACATCTTTGTGACCCACTTTTTTTGTTTTTCGGAGGATAATCTTTGTTGTAAAAAGTATTTAAGGCTATCATGATCTGTTTTTACCTTGAAGTGTCTTCCCAATAGGTAGGGTCGTTGTAGAGCTATAAAAAGGGTCTCTTTCACCTCTAGTTACCTCACATTAATATGTCAATCCGGGAACGTCTTGCTATTTCAAAGAGTGTCTCACTCTGAGGCTTAGCATTTGTCAGAGTAATGCTTGTAGTACAACTTTTAAAACTACAAGAGTAAATTAATGTGTGTCTACAACTTAACTACTTCAAAAGGCTATATCACACCAAGCAATGCATCAGTCAAAGGTTCGGTAGCAATAACCCATCCTTTTCATAACTGATGAGAACAGATCCAAGGTCTGGGAGCCAGGTAGTAGATGCTGACACTCACTACATCCTAAGATCGTCCTTAATGAATAGAAATGAAACGACAAGTAAAGAAAATAGCAATGAAATAAAACAGCACATCAGTCAAGGGTTCTGTACCAATAACCCATCCCTTTCATAACTGATGGGAGTAGATCAGAGGTCTGGGAGCCAGGTCGTAGATGCTGATGCTCACTACAGCCTGAGACCTTTCTTAACAAATAAGAAATGGCAAGTAAATAAAACAACAAATCAACAATCTTGAAATGGAAGAACAATTGAAATGGAGCAACAACTAAAATGGAACAACAATTTAGAAATGGAACAACAATTGAAATGGAACAGCAATTCAGAAATAGAATAGCAATTGAAATGGAACAACAAATAAAATGGAATAGAAATTCAGAAATGGAACAACAATTGAAATGGAACAAGAACCAAGTTCGTCAAGCTGTAACTCTATTTAATCACACCAATCCAAACATCAATCCCTCGCTCTTAAAGATGTACACACACTATGGAACAACACTATCTATGGATCTAAGATGAAATAATACTAAAAACCATATAAACACAACGTTCTTATTCTGACTTTGTTATCGCTCTAAATAGAAGCATACGATTGCATCTCAAGACAAAAACAGTCACATCCGAGGATTCAATAACTATGTGAAATCAGACTCTTCAAGATGAATGTTGTAATGCTAAAGCACAATCCCAAAAAACTTTGTAATGGAATGACAGTATCCTGTGGAGATTAACCAACACTTAAAGAATTGGTAACATGATGCAGCGTCAATACAAGACTTTTGTTTGCAGGAACGTTAAATGAGTTAAACATAACAGAGTATGTAATATAAATGTTCTTAAAACACAACAGATTACCAGATCACGTCGATAAACAAACCACACAGAAACCACGCGTAATGGTACAAGAGCAAGTGTCCTCCAGGGTCGGGCCCTTATCCTCCAGTGGTTCACCGCTTAAGATTGATCCAGGCTCAAAGATAAAAGAATAACCAAGTCTGTATTAATGCATGAAGTAGAATTACAGTAACTCCAATCTTTAATAGAACATAAAGATCATAGTCTTGATCCTTCTTAAAAGAAATTACATAAAAAGTCCTCCTTCTAGCCAACAACACTATCCATTATACATTGATGATCACGAAGATATCTAGATGGAGAAATAGATAAAATAGCGATCCCTGAGGATCTAAGATCCTAAGGGATTCGCAGAATCGTTAATCCTGAGTCACTTCTTTCATTTTCTGTTTCGAGTTGATGTCTTCGCTTCCTTTCCTTGGTTGGTCTGTTTTGATCTGGTTTGCACGCGGTCTCCCGTCAAAGGGACAATAGTTTGTTCATCTTTGCCTTTTCCTTTGGGATGGCCACTTTCCGTTTTTCCTCCCTCCCGCACATAGGAATGAAAATTATCAGCGTTTTCTATTAATCTCACGTGTTTCGTTATAAATTCTTATTATTGTCTAAGTTTCTAATGCAAAAGGCTTATAAGTTCTAATGAAAAGATACTGAAATAACCATCAAAATGTACCTTCTTTGATTATCCACACACCCCCAAGCTTACCCTTTTTCATGGCCTCATGAAAACATTGTAGTTGACATGCAAAGCAGTGAGTGAGTAGGTTGGAGATGGAATCTCGTGTGAGGGCCTACAGCCGTGATGCAAAACTAAATGATCAAAGAAATGGCCTTTCTGACCCTCAGGCATCTTATACAGGGCTTGGTATCCCGGTGCAGGATGCCAAATGATTGGACTCCAGAACCTATATCCTAACCAGCATGGTCCTGCCCTCAAAACAATTTTGCCATAGAGGGGGAATTGGTTAGCAACAAGTTTAAAATTCTCATACTTAAATGGTTCTCTCAGCTAGATGTTCGGATTAGATATTCGATATCGAAATTTAGTTGCTTCAACGACAGGGTCTTTAATAGAGGAAAAGTATTCAAGTCCTTTCCGAATGATTGCTTCGTGCATGGGTCCTAATGCTTCAATCACTCGTGGAGCCTTCATGAGATTTCTATGTCTCCTCCATAACTGTTTTGGGTCCCTAGGCTCATCTCTTACCCATATATCTAATCCATTTTCTTGTCTTTGAAAAGCGTTGTAGGCTTTAAGCCATTTAATTTGATTGACTACAAATGAGATAAATGCTTGCAATTGAATGTCCCCAAGAAAAGGGCTAGTGTTCAGTTCGGTCTCTTGTTCTAGTACAAGGTTATGCAAGTAAAATTCACACAATAACCTTTGCACTTTTACCCCATAATGTTTACAGCAATTTATAAAATCATCTATAGTGTTAATTTGTATGGGAGGACCTGTTTTAATAACCTTTATTTTCAATTGTAAATACCTTTCCATTAGAAATAGGGCATAGTTCTTGGCAGGGGCTCTACATGCTAGGACTTCATTGTATAGGGAACACAAGGTATCCATCTATTTGATAACTATATCTAATCTACGAGTTACCTTCGCAACTTTCTCTTGTTCCCTTCGCCATCCTTTGAAATCTTGGCTTTCAGATAAGTTGACGTTCCTTAGCTGTTGCTGTAGATCTTCATATTTTTCTCGAGGGACCGTTTTCTCCCTAAGCTTTTCTACTTCTTGCTTGGCCTGCTTCAAATTTTTGTGAAGGGTTATCATTTTCGGATCCTTCTTCCATGCAGCTGTGGAGGCCGGGAGCTTTACTTGAACTTTCTTATTGCGCTGCTTCGAGATCAGAACCCTTATTACTCCTGAAGGTGGTGCCTCCGTCTGAACCATCTTATCATCTGTTTCAATTTTAACATGAACTCTAGCCCATTGTTGTTCCTTTTCAATTGGAACAACAGTCTGCTTTTCAGCTTGATTTGGAACATCAATTTGGCTTTTGTTAGGGTTTTGAGTAGTGGGATGGATTCTGGTCCTCTACCTCTTGCCCTTAAGGGATCTTACTGGTGTGGTCAGACCTTTTCTTCCAGAAGTCCCTTTTACCCTTTGCCTCGCCTTTAGAACCCTAATCTGCTGATGAAGCTGGACTATTATGTTCAACAATCTCTATTGTTCCTTTCGTAATTTCCTTATTTCCATCATCTCTTCAGAAGGAACAACAGACTGTTCGCTGCGGTTTGGACTATGGCTAGCTTCCTGATTTTCTCCCTGGGGTGGCTGTTCCAGGGTAAGAACCTTACTTGGCTCTGTTATTTATTGGGCTAATTATTCTTCTGACCTTATTTCCTCCGGATTTTCTTCTGGTGCCTTCTGATTAGGAACGGGTTGTTCCTGCTCAGCATTTTCTGATATCTTCTCGTTATGAATGGACAAATTTTCTACTTCTGCCTCTTCTACATGTGATTCCTCGGGTGCATCTTTCTCCTGGGGTTTCTCTACAGCATGGAGGTTTGATGGACTCAGGGGTTGGCCATATTTGCCCATATTGGCCAAAATGTTGGCCAATTCATCTTCCCCCAACGAGTCTTGTAATGGGCTACCTTCCTGTTGTTCCATTCCTTCCTCCTGCTCAGACTTCTAAGCTTTTTTCTCTCGTCTCCTTCCTCTTCAGATTGCTCATCCTTTTCTTCTTTTCTCTCTGCAGATTGCTCTGCCTCCTCTTCTTCTTCTGTTTCTACCTCTGCAGACTGCTGTTCTTCCTCGTCGCCTTCTTCCTCCGTTTCTGTCTCTGCAGACTGCTCTACTTCCTCGTCATTTTCTTCTTTCGTTTCTGTCTCTGCAGCCTACTCTGCTTCCTCGTTGTCTTCTTCTTTTGTTTCTGCCTTTGCAGACTGCTCATCTTTGATTTTTATTGCTTGGCTCGTGCCTTCCCGGGGCTTCTCCAACCCTCCTCGTAGCCATGCGAGCCGTGCCGATTTTCTGCGTTTTTCTGGTTGTTCGAGTGTACTCGTGTCATGTTTCCATTTTTCAGATCATTTTTCAGGTTGGTCCATTATGCAAGTGTCCTGCTTCGGTTTTTATGAACGTTGGGGTGTGTTAGCAACTATAGTTAACTATCAACCGAATTAATCCGTGGTGGCTGACAATTGACTCTACGTGTTGTGCTCTTTTCATGCTTCATGCAACGTCATGAAGTAGTGAATTCAAAAATGCAGGTAAATTCACAGAACATTTTTGTTTTAAGACAGCTAGGAGTTTAAGATGTCATGGTCTTACCATGTCTTTTCTGCCTTCACAAGTGATGTAGCTTTGGATGATTTTTGCTAATTCCGCCCATGGCTCTCCTAGCATTGCTGGCAGCACCCCCTTTCCTCGAATTGTCAAGCTCTGGCCCTCGTCCTGAAAGATTTCTAAAATCTTCTGCAGCCTTTCCTTCTTTATTGTCCATACTGGTCCAGTGGCTGGTAGTCCCGAGACTTTTTCTATTATGTCATCGATGACTGCTATTCATCTTCCTCTTACTGTGGAGTAGTCTTCCTATAAATTCTGTAAAAATTCAATCGCTACTATTTCATTGGATTCCTTCAGGCAGTTGAGATAGGTTAACCATCTTGCTCTCTTCAGGATTCTTCGGGTTGCAGTCGAAACAATTAATACTTGCAGTTCTCGGCAGACTAACCTTCCTCCCATAGTTTCACTACAAATTCTCAAAGGAACAGTAGCTGTTTGTTGTAACACAGAGAAGCTGATGGCGTATTACTCATTCAAATTCTAATGCTACAGCGTATGCAGTGGAAATGGCTTCAAACAACAGCTCATGCAAAAGAAAACAAAAATAGAAAAATATAATACCATTGAGCCGTGCTGTGCCCGAGTACACAATTTCTCAAATAACGGACTGACACGTGCTTTGGGGAATGATGAGGTTACCTCCCTCCCCACAATGTGATAGGTTGTCCCAGGCATCAAATAAAGGAGCAGCGCCTGTTCTCTTGTAAGGTCTTTATGGAACAACGTATGGCAATATGCCATGCTTACAAAAATAGCCTATTACTGAAATCGAGGTATAAAGTTACATCGCTTTAATATGTAAGGGACTGCGGTGATTTGATGGAAGTTCGAGGATAAGACATTTGTCATAAATAGAGAGTCTCATACGGTCACTGTCGCTAGTTCCGTAATCATTGGTGATAATATATAGTCATGCGTTATATGGTTGGGTAATATTATATAATTAATTACCACGGCATAAGAAACAAGAGGATGCAATCTTCTTACCTATTGGTGTAAAAATGCGACTTCAATACCATTAACAGTGCTCTGCTGCCGACAGGTGTCCATAACCTTGGCAGAGTTGTTTGTTTCACCCCTGAAACCATAGTCCTTTGTGTATGCCAGGAAGCATTGTGTAATGTCAAAATGTAGGCCATTATGCTAGCTTGGTGACCAGTTAGTCATAATTCCACTCACGAGGGAGGAGCGAATAGTGGGTAGGTCGGCTCGTGATGAAACCTTCTGTTCCAAGGGTTATTTGTTTGATATACCTTTTGGACCATTTCCCAGGTGTGGTGGCCATAGTGGGAATTCCACTTCGCTTCCGCCCTGATGATCATGGTAAGCCAGCTCGTAATAAGGCTCCCTATCCTACAGTTTCACAATTTAGCAACCATGTTTTTCTTCCCTCTTTTTTCTTCTTGTTTTTAATAAAGAGCCTTTCTTGTTTATACACAAAGGGTGGTTCAACACTTCTTAAGAGTAGGAATGGTGGAAAACGTCTTAATATATCAATAGAAATGTATAGATCCTTTGCTTTTATTGCTGAATGATAATCAAAGAGGATTAAAAAGGAACCATCATGATACATATAACCAATCATAACAGAATTAGTAGAACAATGGTAGCAAAAGATGATGAATAAGCATGTCTTTCCCTAGGTCCTTTCACCAATTTAGGGCGGTCTCTTATAAAGATATCGGTTTATGATTTACTAATTTTCGTATGCTGTGCTTTTGTTTCAATCACATAAGTGCATAGCCGTATTCAAAAATACTTGAAAGAACATTAGCAATAAGCATCCTTAATTTAGAATAGCAGAAGGAACAAGCTGTTTCATAAGGAGAGAAAAATCATATAAGTAGTGTTCCTTTCGAGGAAGGGCACAACAACAGTTCACAAATGTTGTTCGTTTCGAGAAAGGAACAGTAGAAATCAACAGTGATGTTCCTTTTGAAAAGGAACAACAAAATCAAACAAGTGTCATTCCTTTGAAAAAGGAATAGGAGAAATCAAAAAGTGTTGTTCCTTTTGGAAAAGGAACGACAAAAATCAAAAGTGTTGTTCCTTTTGAAAAAGGAACAACAAAAACACACAAGTGCTATTCCTTTTGAAAAATGAACAACAAAACACACAAGTGTTATTCCTTTTGAAAAAGGAACAGTAAAACACACAAGTGTTGTTCCTTTTGGAAAAGGAATAGTAGAAAGAAAAAAGTGTTGTTCCTTTTGGAAAAGGAACAACAAAAATCAAAAGTGTTTTTCATTTTGGAAAAGGAATAACAAAAACACACAAGTGTTGTTCCTTTTGGAAAAGGAACAGCAGAAAGCAAAAAGTGCTGTCCCTTTTGGAAAAGGAACAACAAAACACAAGTGTTGTTCCTTTTGAAAAATGAACAGCAAAAACAGACAAGTGTTGTTCCTATTGAAAAAGGAACAACAAAAATAGACAAGTGTTGTTCCTTTTGAAAAAGGAATAGCAAAAATCACAAGTGTTGTTCCTTTTGGAAAAGGGACAGCAAAAACCAAAAGTGCTATTCCCTTTGAAAAAAGGAACAACAGAAGTAACAAAGCTTGTTGCAAAGATATGTACAAAAGTAATTCAAGAAGCTATGTACAAATTGTAAGGGAAAGTAAATTTCTTGGTGAGTTACAGTTGAGGAAGACTTGTCTTCCTCCCCTAAGATCTCCATATCTGAAACTTGGCATAGTTGTTGGCAGAAGGACTCCCGAGTAAGTGGTTTGCGATAGAGACAGACTCGATGACCATTTTGCCTTAAATTTATATCCAGAACCATCAATAGTAATCAGGGTAAGGGTACCATTATCATGTACCTTTTGGATTTCATATGGTCCCAGCCAACGAGTCTGGAGTTTCCCGGGGAAGTCCTGAAACCTGGAGTCATATAAAAGAGGCTAGTCTCTTTCATGGAAGACTCTATTTTTAATGAGAGCATCATGCCATTTAACTCTCTGCTGTTGTGGTGAGCCCTAGTATTGTAGCAATAATGCTACAACTCCTGGGGCTTCCTGTCTCTTAATTTTATCAACCCGGTAATTCGTACAAACTTGGAAGCGGCGGTGCTATATGCACAAGTACTAGCTCTTGTCGCAGTTATCACTTGGTCAGCTGGCACAAGTCCGCTAGGGCTCAAGCCAACTTCTATAGGCTCACAGAAGAAGATTTATCAATGATTGACGAAAGCTAGCTCAAAGGAGACTAATCTACTTGACGAAAATGAACTGAAAGCAAATCAAAGCATGTAAGCCTAGGAAACCCTAATTTGACTAGTCGAACTTCTATAATGCAAAGAATGTGAATGAAACTTCTACCAATGCTGCTACTACCTCTAATAAGTGAAAATGCATGGATCTAAACTACCTGCATCATAAAAGACATGTTTTTGTACTTTTTCATTAAGTGGGTGGAATGATTGTGATTTTGTGCTTATCAGGGTTTGGTTGTGCAGATGGGATGGAGAAGGAAGGAAAATGTGGGACAGGTTGGGGAGGCTAGGAGAGGTCCCTACGGATCCTTAGCATCCATCCACAGAGGTTCCTCACATTCAGAAGCTCAGCAACCGAGTGAGTGGCCTCCTACAGGATGTCTGCAGGGTATCCTACAGGATACTCAGAGGTTTCTACAGGATAGTCCTGTAAGTCTTCTACAGGATGTTCTGTGCAATTCTACAGGATGATTGGCCATGGAGGTTTTGGGAGATGATGGAGTGTTGGAGTGATGGAATGGTAGGAAGAGATATGTGAGGTAGGGATAAGGCTGGTGATGGCTCAGAAGTGGAGGAATGAGATGGGAAATGGGTGTAGGGAGTATGTTGAAGGTAAAGGGTTAAGTCAATGAAAGGTTAGGAAATGAAGTTACGTGAGGA
>APFE030099782.1:152266-202223 GCA_000404065.3 Pinus taeda
ACTCTCTGCTTCCTCTTGTGTTCTCCTGATATGTAAGGTATCCATTTGCATGGCAAGAATATGCAACATCTCACTCTTGAAGTCTTCTAGCGTGTTTCCAATTTCAGCTTTAATGGATGAGTTGGAAGAAAAGGTACTGCCCCCAAGATTTCTATTTTCAGACATTCGCTCAAAGGATTGTTTTCTTCAACTTCTTCCCTTATAGGTTCTTCAAATATGTCTTGTTGTTCACCTAAGGGTTCTTGTTGATCACAACTGCCAAAGAAGAGAGAGGGTTGGCTATGAAGCAGTGGCGGTGTTTGGAAAACATTTTCCTTAGTTACCTCTACTCCTATGAGGCATGAAAGGAAATATTTTTGGTTGTTTTTGGTTTCCTTTTTTTACCCACTGATAGTACTTGCAAAAATGAAACTGATTGAACAAAACAATTTGCAACTGACTGAAATGAACCTGCTGAAATGAAATTTGCAGAATTGAAGAGAAAAGCAAGGAAATGCAGAACTGAAAGAAAGGAAGTGACTAATCTACTTTTTCTGAAATGGAAATTGCAGAATTGAAGGAAAGCAAAAGAAATGTTGAACTGAAAGAAAGAAAATGACTATTCTACTTTAGCTGAAGTAAACTATTAGCAGAATGTTGGAAGAAGAAAATAGAAGAAAGCAGTAATCACAAAATACTTTGACGCTTCCCTAACAACGATGCCAAAAAGTGGTGAGCACCAGCATTGCAGCAATAATGCTGCAACTCTTGGGCTGCCTACTTTACTCTTATCAACCCGGTAGTTCATAACAAACTTGGAACCGACAGTGATGTATGCACAAGTACTAGTTCTTATTGCAAGTTGTCACTTGGTCAGCTAGCACAAGATCACTAGGTGCTCAAGCCAAATTCTATGGATTCTAGAAGAAGCTTTATATGTGATGGAACGAAAAAGAGACTACTCTACTGATGATATTCTACATGGGGAAAGGAATACTGAGATGTAAAGCAAACGAAGGAAATCCTAGTTAACTAGTAATCCTATTTTTGCAAAAAAAACTATGAAAACCATGAAAAGAATGTCATTATCTACTTAAGGAAGTAAAAAACATCTACCTAAGTTATTTTAGAGAGTAACTGAGAAAAAAATATCTTTTTGGATTTTTATGTATTTTTATATGAAATTGACATGCATGTATTTTATTGTGTGTGAAGTTGGAAGTGAATAGGTGGTGTTGGAGGGAAATTTTTTGGCTTTAGGGGATGCAGGATGGTGTGGATGGGTCATAGAAGGTCTCAGGTGGCCTCCTGGAGGTTTTTCCCACACTCGGCCTTCAAAAGAAATCATACAAGAAAATCTACAGGAGGACACAGGGGATCTACAGGAGGTCTACAAGAGATCTACATGTTATATACATATTTGGGCACTTTAGCCCCAATCCTATATGTCTATGAACTAGGGCTCTTCAAGCCCTAAAAAATTTGTTTCATACCCTAAAAGAACATGGTCAACTGATTACATCATTCCCCAAAAGTTCCACCTGAAAAACCATCCAGAACTGGCCTAAACTGGACCATACTGACGGATCCACTGTCACGGTGTGATGCATATTGACTTCTACACTAGCTAGGTGCAATGCATACTAATGAGGCCTTCTGTAGGGTGCGATGATAAAGGATGCACAAATTTCCAAGATAGTTTTCTAATGGATGCTCATGGAATCTCCTAGAAACTTCTCCTATGACACTTGCCTCTCTTAATTTTCCCATAGATGAGAAAGAGATCCAAGAAATTTCCAAGTGGAACCAAATGCAACAAGTGGAATGACGCTAATAAAAAACCCAAAGATGACTCACACCCTTGCACACATCTATAAATGGATCCCTCAGCTAAGAGATCTAGAGGCTGGAATTTTGTAATTTGTAAGGAAGTGCTGATAGTTTGTATCTGAGAAGGAGCATTGTATTGTTGGTGTGATCTTGCTTTTCATGAGGTGAAGAGGGCTTTGATGCCAGGAGGATGATGCTGGATCAGGCAGCTGGGTTGTAATTCTCCCTTTTATTTAATAAAGTTCTTTTATTTTTATTCCATAGAATTCTGAAATTGTGAATGTTATTATTTGCAAATGTTATTGTATGTTCATTGTATTTCTGATTATGCAATGCTTATGATATAATAGATCAATATGCTTTGACGGTTATTTGTTACTACGTCTCTGCAGGTACTCTTCAAGTTGGATATGTATGGAGAGGAGTTGCAATCTCTGTCAAGGGGAGAGAGATCAAGTAAGGAGTCTAGAGAAAGATTCAGGTTGGTTCCTTTGCCTCTCTCTTATCTATCATACATAGAAGAAATCATGAATTGTTTTAAATTGTTTGTTTCTAGGGTAGCTACCAAACCTAGAGAAATAGTCAATCGAAAAGACACTAGTTTTCCCAGAAACAAAATGGAAACTCTGCTGGGCATCAAATAGATGTTTGTTTCTTGTTTTTGTTTATTTTATAAACTATAGACAGAGCCTGAAGTTAGCCATATAGCCTTCGAACTGCTCTTGCTCTGCAATTGCATAGTAGATGAATGGTGCTTTAGTCAATCTCTAGTTTAGTTTATGAATTGAACATTTTAATTACAAGCATTCTAGATTACCTTTTGGTAGCTCAGTAACCTCTCAAGATCATTCCTCTGTACTTTTCTCTTTACTGTCCATCATAGCTCATCTTAACTCACTGAAATTAGCTGCAAACTTGAGCCAAAACCCACTTCACTTGCACTCCCCAGTGCATCGCACTATCTATCACTATCAATGAGTATGCATTGCACTTCCTGAGTATTATAGGTGTGATTCATCCCTATTTCTATGAAGCCTAGGTGTGATGACTGACTGAATCTATTTCCTTTCTTGAAATTTGGGGTTTTTGTCCTTGTTTTCAGTTCTGTTTAGTTGATTTGTTGCTTATGAATAGTGTCTCATTACTAAAGCCTGCTCGTATCACATAGATCAGCCTCCATTGATTAGGATTAATTATTTTTTTTATGTATTTGTCCATCATTTACAATCCTTTTTCGAAAAGTTGCTTAAATCGATCTGTCGTTTTGGTACAAAAAGTGTCGTAACTGTCGTTTTGTGTCAAAAAGAGAAGTGTCATTATTCTTCCTTCCCTGCATAGTCGATTGAAATTTTTGTCATGTATTTGGTTTCAATTATGAATATTTGAAGTGTCAAAATAATTTTTCATTCGAAACTGAATAGTGTCGTTTAGTCTTCCTTTCTATTTTGAAAAAGAAATTGTTGAAAATGTCACTTTGAGTAAAATATTTTAGATCTTTGCTATAATTAGTTTTCCTTTTTGGCATTTTTCACATTAAGGGGAAAGAAAAAAAAATACATGCATTTGCATTTTCGTTTAGTTTGTGCATTAGTGTGTTCTCTTTTCTCTTTGTTTGAAAGAATTGAATCCTCTTTCCTTAGCAGCTAGGAGTTTCATTGCTCAAAATAAACAAGGATTGTTTATCACTATAGATTGAATTTTTAGGAATTTAAAATCAACATTACACGGTGAACCATGGAAAGGAAAACTTTTAAACAATATCAACTCTAAAATAAATTTCAATGAACCTAACAACGCTTTGGAACTTAATGCAACACAACTAGAGGTCTAGGCTAGAGATGTGTTTCGGTGTCATAAAAACTAGTAATTATCATTTTCATCGAAGGTTAAGTGATTCCTCCTCTTGGATACAACAAGTGCTAGCACGGACTTGTGCTCCCCATACCATCGTGCATATATTGGAAGACCACAATAGGCTTATATCCTTTATCCATAGGAAGTCATGTCTATCACCCTATCAATCACAATGCACTGAGCACATCATTCGAGAAGATTGAATGCTATACATATGTCCTTGGTAATTTCTCTTTAACTTATCACCAAGGTGTATATTGTAGTTTTGCAATTGGTTTGGTAATCCCTCTGTCTAGATTTGAGCACTTGTCACATCAGGCTCATTAAAAATCGAAGGGGACTAGTGTCATCTTCATCTTTTTCCCAACTCTTAAAAATTGAAAAAGCAAAGTTGTGTCGAAGTGTCATTAAAATTTATTTAATTCGGAATAACATCCTTGTTCCTTCGTTGATATTAGGTTGAGATAATGGAGTCCACCAATTAAGGAATCCCTTTTGAGGGGAATCCTAGTCCATTTTCTTCTGAAGGAAATATTGGTGCTCTGTATATGGCCACATTGTCCCATCCAGGAATTACAATTGACTTACCAGTATGGCTATTCTCAACCTCTGTCATTCAAAATACCGTGATTCCTCCGCAATCGAATCAACATCCAGTTGGTACTGAGGTTGACGCTTCACCTTCTTCTTCGTTTGTTTCTCCCTCCTCTTCTTCCTCTCCGCTTGGTGAAAATAGTGATACTAGTAACCAGGTGACTGAAAAGAAGAGGAAATGGAAGGAGAAGAAGAAGAAAAGCTGATTTAGCAAGGGGGAAACCATGAATCATTTGGTGAAAATCCACACAACAAATCTCTTAAATTTCCTTGCATAATTTGTAAAGGAGACCATTTTCATCGAGACTATCCTTGCCTTCCTCGGATCTTCAGAGAATGGTCTCCTCATTCGCATTGTCAGGTGTCATCAACCTCTAGTGATCATGTTGACAACACACCGTCAGCTAGTAATAGTGAAATTCATGGATAGAAAGGAAAGGTCAAAGTTCCATGTAGGTTATGTGAAGGGGACCATACCCTTCCCCATTGTCCTTTTTTCGATGAACCCAAAAGAGTCTCATAACCATCCTCCTTCACCACAATGACTTCCATCCTGATATAGGAAACTCTCCCCAAGTCGTTTACGAGTTGAAAATCTCATTGACATAACTCAACCGTCGATCGAAACAACTATCACTGAAAGTGAATCTTTTGAGTCTATACCTGACGAAAGTCAACAGGTCAAGGTGATAGTTGACCTAGTTCTACCTTCAGAAGATCGTACCTTTCCTGAAGAAAGTACGAATGATACCATTCAAATTGTTTTTGTTACTTCAGAGCCAGATGAACTTGGCGACAATCCACCAGTTCCTTCACAACAGGAAGAGAATTCGCCAGTTCTCGCTACTCAAGGGGTTATTTCTCTCGTTTATCTGGTACCCCCTCCAAGCAGTCTAGTCACTTCCTTCGATTGGAATCAACTAGCAAGATCCCACCTTCCTTCTAATGTACCATTCCAGATCATAGTACAAGTATACAAAATTATTGTGTCTGGCACTATCATAGATGAGGGTGCATCAAGAGTATCATTTCCTCGACTACTTGGAAAGCGCTTGGTTCACCATCGCTTATGCCTGTTACACAGAATTTGTCAAGCTTTAACAAAGGAACCAATCGACCATTAGGGATCGTTCCTAAGTTATCGATAAATTTAGGAAGGAAAACCATTAAATTGAAGATGATGGTAGTCCAAGGAAAATTATACTAAAATCTACTCCTTGGAAGTGACTATATTTACAACATGGAAGCTATTGTTTCAACACTCCTTCGGGTGATATGTTTCTTGCATGAAGTCAACAATGTCACTATTGACCAGCTTTCATTTCTTGGTTCAAGCATAGCTCCAAGTCAGTCATCATCCCTAAATGGTCCTTGTACTTCAGAAGTGTCTCTTCAACCTTCATTCCATCCACCTAATTACCACGAGTAGTATGGTGAATGCAACGAAGCTTAAGGGGCATGCACCCTTGTCTATTTGGCAGACGAACCGAGTTGAAAATATTAGTTTCCCTATAGGTTAGGTGATTGGTCTGAGACACCATTCACTTTTGTCTGCACTGTGGATAAAGCCAAGGAAATGTTTTGTCTACTCTATGGACAAAACTGTCCTACCATATGAATTTCCCTATAAGTTAAGTGATTAGTCTGACACACCATTCACCTTTGTCCATGTTGCGGAGAAAGCCAAGGAAGTGTTTTGTCTACTCTCTAGACAAAACAATCCTGCTTCCCCATAGTGATTTCCATATGGTTATTGGAGACTCTCCTTTTCATCATGTTGGGGGCATGCAACCCTTTTTCAATTTCATTTTTGATTTTTTTAGCTTTTTAACTTCTTAGGTTAGTTGATTGGTCCAACACACCATTCAACTTCATCTGCTCCGTGGAAAAAGCAAAGGAAGTGTTTTGTCTATTCCACGGAGGAAACCATCCTACCTAACCTCAGTATTTCCTTAGATTTCTAGTTTTTTTAGCATTTTAGTTTTGTTTTTCTAGCTTTCCAGTTTTGTCATTTCTAGCTTACATAAAAAGAAAAACTAAAAAATGAGCATATGTTATCACATGGTTCAATCTTGTTAAAAAATAAACCTACTACCGAGCATGGTTCTACACAGTTCAAGCTCATTAAAAAATGAACCCACCTTCGGTAAATAAGCTTTGTGATTGCCATGCTATCAGCCTTTTGAGCCTTGGTTGTGTTCCTACCATCACTTCCATCCTTTTGGCCAATCATACGTTTCCACTTGATTGATTTCCCCCTTTTTGGGGAATAGTCACAATGAGTGGTTTTGTTATCCAACCTCTTTACATCACCATGTTTTGAGAAGTTCCAAGCTTACCAAGAAATAGTTGCTACCTTAGGCACCACTCATTCCTTAAAAATGAGTCTCCTTTAAACACTTTTTAGGCTTGTTAAATATGAAAATATTGTCAAGTTATTGGCCTTTCCAACTCATTAAAGTGATTGGAAATGCCATCCCTCGTGTATATTTTAATCTTTTTCAGACTTGAGGGATTATCCCATGAAAATATTTCAAGTGCTTGTCTTTTCGGCTCACTAAAGTGATCGAAAGGTCATCTATTTTGTATTATTTTATCCTTTTTCAGACTTAAGGGATTATGCTACAAAAAATAGCTTCTAGAGATCCATTTCCATCCTTTTTCAAACTCTCTAAACATGAAAAGGAGCAAGTTATCTTTACTGTTAAACTCGTTAAAACAATATCGACAAACTTGTCCACCTAGACAAGAACGAGTCTTACTGTCGCTAGACTCACTAAAACATAGCAACAGGTTTGCCTGAAGGGAAAATTATAGAACAAGCATATGTTATCCTCCTCAAGCTTGAAAAAAATAAAGAGGCACTGGTTAGCAATGATTGGGGAAAAAGGAAGAAAACTTGAAGAATTTTATGGTAGCAGGTCACTTTTGAACATGACACTTTCACTCCATCACCATGATTGAGTCAGGTTGGATTATTCTGTTCACTGGTCATTTCACCATTAGTCTTCCACACCATCCATCTCTTGGGGTTAACACTACCAATCCATCTTAGTGTCACCAATATGTTCAAGAGAAGTTGATAAACTAGGGCTTTTCAACCCCTAAAAATGTTGTTTCATAACCTAAAAGAACATGGTTAACTGATTACATCATTCCCCAAAAGTTCCACGTGAAAAACCATCCAAAACTGGCCTAAACTAGACAATATTGACTACTCCACTGTCAGGGTGTGATGCATACAGACTTCTACACTAGCTTGGTGAGATGGATACTCATGAGGCCTTCTATAGGGTGCGATGAGCAAGGATGGAAAACCGTCTGAGACAGTTTGCTAAGTGGATGCTCATGGAATCTTCTAGAAACTTCTCCTACGACACTTACCTCTCTAAATCTGCCCAGAGATGAGAAAGAGATCCAAGAAATCTCCAAGTAGAACCAAATTCAACAAGCGGAATGACGCTAATGAATAACCCAAAGACGACTCACACCCTTGCAAACATCTATAAATGGATCCCTCAGCTGAGAGATCTAGAGGCTGGAATTTTGTAATTTGTAATGAAGTGCTGATAGTTTGTATCTAAGAGGGAGAATTGTATTGTTGGTGTGATCTTTCTTTTCATGAGGTGAAGAGGGCTTTGATGCTGGGAGGATGATGTTGGATCAGGCAGCTGGGTTGTAATTCTCACTTTTATTTAATAAAGTTCTTCAATTTTTCTTCCATTCAATTGTGCAATTGTGAATGTTATTATTTGTAAATGCTATTGTATGTTCATTGTATTTCTAATTCTGCAATGGTTATGATATAATAGATCAATATGCTTTGATGGTTCTTTGCTACTATTCTTTTGTAGGTATTCTTCAAGTGGGATAAGTATGGAGAGGAGTTGTAATCTCTCTCAAGGGGAGAGAGATCAAGCAAGGAGTCTAGTGGAAGATCCAAGTTGGTTCCTTTGCCTCTTTCTTATCTATCATACATAGAAGAAATCACAAATTTCTTTAAATTGTTTGTTTCTAGGGTAGCTACCAAAGATAGAGGGACAGTTGATCGAAAATACATTAGTTTTCCCAGAAACACTACAGGAGGATGTCGAGAGCATTTTTGAAGATTTTGAGGGTGGAGAGTGGGTGGAAAAAGTAGGTGAAGGTTGGAATTATGCGTTAGGGCACCTGGGGTCCACCAAGAATCACTAGGAAAGGGAAAGGTGGTTGGGAGGGAGGAAGAAGTCCTATGGAAAAATGTATAAAGCTAAGGCATATTTGAGGTGAATTTTGGGTGACCTGTAGGGCATGGATCAAAGAGAGAATGTGATGGCTGATAGGCTGACCTACTGTGAGAAGAGATCTACTATAAAAGAATTGTTAGTCAACCAACAAGATTAAGAAAGCAAGGAAGTGAGTATATCTAAAAACCATAATTTTTCATCAAGCCAGTCTAAACTATGATCCATGGAAGTGAATGCTAACCAATGCTACAATAAAAGAAAGCATGGAAGAAGACTTATTGCAAACACATAAATGAGCATGGTGGAAGATATCTGAAGCAAAGTGTTAACCTTCTAACACACTTACAAACACTAGATATCCTATGGAGAAGGAAAATCTATGTTTTTGGGGCAGAAGAGGGGCTTTGCCTCAATTCATAGTCCCAAAGGGATGAAATGAGGTCAAGGCACTATTGCTAGCCTTTTGAATCTTCTTGCTATCATTGCTTAAGCTGCTATAGAAAATGGTAATGAAAGCAAACTACTAAACCGTCAAAAACCACCTATTCTTAACTAAGGAATAAATTCATCTAACAACAACTAATCCATAAACTGAAACAAGGCATATAAATACAAAAAAAAGAGGAGCTTGGCTACTTATATTGGGCCCTAACCCAAAAGCTTCAGCCCTCTGAGGTAATTCAGTGCTAGCTGAAAAAGGATCTCATCTTTATTATCAAATAGTAATAGGATAACACGAAACTCTCCTCAAAAGTAAGCTCGAAGTTGAGAAAAGTTTTAAAATAGAGAAAACACAAAAAAATTTTGAAAAAACTTCGTCCCTACTGAGGCCCTACTCCTCTCTACTTATAAAACTAAAGCTCCCAATAACTTCCTTAAAATCAGGGAGGCTTGGCTCCCAAAACTCGTGATAAACATAAGTTATCCTCCACTTTCTCGGCTGCCTCCTAGTGCATTGATTTGGTTGTTTGTACTCTAACCTGCATGAAGGGGAATTCTAAGTGGGGGGTAATAAATCAGGGGGATTCCATCCTATAAATCCTCTCCTTTGTCCACTTCGAATTATTGCTACCAATTGTCCATTGAAACTTTGACTTTGTCTTCAAAACTCAACAAAAATCTGCATTAAACACATATTAGACCTCATGGAATCATAACTAACTCAACTCACTCCAAATGCATAAATATAATTAAAAAACATGTAAAACGCTAAGATAATGGTTGATTTAAATATGTTAGGAGGCAAAATGAACCAATATAATTACCCATTTATGGGGGTTATCAGCCTTATCAGCCTTACCAGCACATCCAAAACTTCTTCTTGGTTGTCAACCATATGAATGCTTACAATGGCTACTTTAGACATAAGGATAATCTTAAGATCACAGGCGCTCCATGGCATAATTTTCCCAAATTACTTGGTTCCTCCCTAAAGAGCTTAATAAAAATGCAACAAAACTTAGGGTCTAGGACAAAATTTGACCACTTTGTTTCTCTATATGTCTCAAAAATTAAAGGCATGTATTGCAATAATTCTTTTGATCCAATTTATGAGATCATGTCAAATAATTGGAAAATTATGTTGTACCAAAACTAATACCTAATGTCAGATGTGTTGAGCATATAGATCATTAAAGATTACGGTGCTAGGACTAACTCTGACCTATCATCATAATTATTTGCTCTTGTAAAATAAAATAAATAAATTAAATAAATAATATAATATATATATAATATATATATATATATATATATATATATAATATATATATATATATTATATATATATATATATAATTATATATATTATATATAATAATATATTTCTTTAACTGTTTATCCTTTCACAAGCTCTTCATCTATCATCATTCAGATTGGTCTTGATGATGGATCCATGTTGGGATTTGAAAAATTGACAAAAATATGGTTTCTACTATGGATACTCCAAGAATAAGCTAAAATTAATCATATAGTTGTGACATATAAGATTGATGGCTTGTAGTTGTGTAAAATGAATTAACTTTGTCACAAAGATCTCTATAGTGAAAGACATAGTCTAGTAGATGTCGAGGGATTCTTCTAAGGTAAATGAGCCATAGACAGATGTGAGTTTTAGTCCATTATCTAGTGAAGATTTGTCACCCATCCATGCTTGCATCACTCCTTCTGTCTGAACAACTATCTTTGATAAGATGTTTTAGGTGCCTTGAAGAAAGATATCGGTGCCATTTCAATACTTCTTCTAAAGCTAATTGTATCTATGAATATATGCCAATATTGATTTTCCTGCAAATATGATGCCATCTCAATCTTGCATAATAGCTAATATAGGTATCCATCCCTCTCGCTAGGGCTTCCTATTTTCACAGTATATTACTTATGGTGAACTGATTTTCCTTTTAAGACTTCAACTTTAATATGAGATAATTTTCAAAGTAGGTTTAGGACTTGTCCAAGAGCCAAGAACTTGAATTCCTTTAGGATGACACTCTTCTACTTTGATTGTGATGCATGCCGCTTAGTATTCTCTTTATGCTGCTAAGACACCAATAGGTTTTTCTCTTTGCAAACTGGGCCCACAAACTTTCAGCAAGCACAAGAAGTGTTTCTCATGTAGATCTAATTCTTCTTCAATATATGAGGACTAGTTTGTCTTTCAGGGTGTCATGACTTGTAAATTAAGACAAGGAGGTTGCTATAGGCCTTCTCAAAGATATATATTTATAGTCCTAAGTATGCTCCCTTGATTAGAGCTTCTTTAATTAGTGAAGTAGTAATTTCAAATTTCTGAGAGATTTTTTGGTGTAAATCACATGATATTTCATTTGTCAATGCGTTTCAAACCAACCAGTGTGGTTCATCGTGAGGACAAGTTGAATGAACAGATCTTGCTTTGCATATTAAATAGATAGAGCAGAACATCCAATGACTATATTGACATCGGCTAGATTTGACCAGGAAATGGTTAGTTTGGATTGGATTAGGAGTATAACCTTTATTTAATTAAATAAGTTAATTCGCTTAGTTATATTCTTATTAAAATAAAAGTAAATGGACCATTTTATAAACTTATAATTATAAATATATATTAAATGAATAAATTATAAATAAATTAATTATTAAATTAATAGTTAGTTATATTTTATTAAAATATAAGTTGAAGGTATTTCTCACACTAACATTTATAAATATATATTAAAATAAATTAATTTTAAATTATTAGTTATTTATAAAAGTTTTAAAAATTATAAATATTAGAGTATTTAAGAGTTAAGAAAGAATATTTTAATATCTAAAATTAATTAATAATGTATTTAAGGGTTAAATTAGTATATTATCATAGATTAATTTCAAGATTGTTTTCCTTCTATTATTAGAATAAAACTAATAACATAAAATAAGTGCTATTATGATACCTCCAACTATATTAATCACACCATAAAGGCCACAAGAAACGAGAAACAAGGGGAAATTACTTAAAATACAACAAGATAAAGCTATACCTAGGGAATGGAAGAATGGAAGAAAACGACTAGGAGAAGAGGCTTGGGACCTAGCAACTATTGATCTTCCAACCATCCTCTCTATTGAGATTGTTCAGACTTTTTTCAATCTTAAGGGCTTCCCTAAATTTCTAGTGATGGAAATGTGACACTCTGGCAATAACACTAGCCTCCTCGATACAGACATGATGATTGTTTTTCTCCACATGTTCTGCTAAAGAAGAAGACTTGGTTCTCCTATGCTTAAGGTCAGTTGTGTGCTCGCTAATCTTTTGATTAATGGAGCGACTAGTCTCACTAATATACAGGGTCCCACATGAACAAGGAATAATATATACCCCTTTCATGTCCTTAGGGTCGATAGGATCCTTCACTGATCTATGGGACTTACGAATGGTGTTAAGAGGTCTAAAGGTCGAAGGACATTATGCTTCTTAAGAATCCTCACAATCCTATCTGTGGTCCCCTGAAGAAACAAAAGATGGACACCAGGAATCCGTTCCTTCATTTATCTTTTAGTCAACGAATTCGTAGCTTCTTTGAGGAAATCTTTCTATCCTATTTGTCTACTATAACAATTCTCAACAAAGACATTAAGGAGATGGCATTTCTCCTTCTCGAAGCTCTTTTCATCAGAGATCCTTAAGGCATGAGTAGTAAGGGTGTTGAGAACCCCCAACTTTTGCACCGAGAAATGGTGGGAACTAGCATGAAGATACTGCTTCGTGTGAGTTTTCTTATGAAACACTCTGTGGGAAAGGGAACCATCATTATTATTAGAGATAAGAATATCAAGGAAAGGGAGGCAACCATTGACTTCTCATTCCTTTGTTAACTTAATGGCCGAGGATTAACTATTGAGATGATTGAAGAACAGATTTAACTCCGCTTGGCCAAGAGACCAGATGACATTAGTGTCATCTACATATCTTTTCCAAAGCTTAGGCAGGAGGCGGGAGGAGTTTAGAGCCTTGGATTCAAAATCCTCCATAAAAATATTTGCAACAATAGGGGATAGGGGTGAGCCCATGGAAACCCAACAGGTTAACGAAAGCTTTGTAAGAGCCAGCATAGAAGCCAGCTCCTCTAGCTTGCTCAATCCACTCAGTTCTTCTTCTATTATTCTTGGTTTGGGAATTGCAGAGAAGATTGAACAATCTGTTCTCTGCCCAACAAGTAAACGAGGGGCTTTTTCTACCCTGAGCTCCAATGTTCCTCTACGTGAGGATATAGTTAACTCCATTCCATTGGTTCTAGTTAATGGACTACATAATTGAGTTGTTTGTAGTACCTTTTCAGTGTGTGGTGGGAAATTGCTAGCATTTAATGCTGGGTTTCCATCCATGGATTCCTCCCTTAGCGTTTCTTACCTGAATGATGCATCGAACCTAGCTATTAACCAAATCTCGTTCAATCCTATGGACAACTATGGCAGTTTACCTCACGTGAAGGTGGCTTTCATTCAGGCGTGCAGGTTACGATTGAAGGAGTGCATGATATCATTATTTTTCACTCTCAAAGGGCGAAGTTGATTTGCCAGTATCCTTTGCTGGTTTTCCAACACAGAATTCCTCCCTCTGTGTTTCTTGTCCTGATAGTATTTCGATTCATGCAAAACCAATTCGGAGATGTAGCTTGGGTCTTGTCATCGGTATGAGCTCTAACCTCCCCTTGCGTTGTTCTCTTGGTGATTTAATGTCTAATAATAATTATAATATTAATGATAATAATAATAATGTGTAATAATAATGAGAATAAGAATAAGAATAATAATATTAATATTAGGTATACTAATAATGTGGGTGTTAATAATAATATAATAATAATAATCATAATAATAATAAAATATAATAAGAGAGGATTAATTAATTTTAGTTCTATGAATAATAACATAGAAAGTAGTAGTAAGATTAATAATAATAATAAGTTAAAAGTTCTTAACATGAAAAATAATTCTAAGTTTAAGAAGAATCATAGTATAAATAATATTAATCCTCCTCCCCCTCCTTCTCATATTAATAATAAGGTTATTCATTTATCTACTTTCTCCTTTCCCCCTTCTGTTTTTAAGGTTTTACGCAAAGGTTTAAATTTTTCCTTGGCCCCTAAGAAGATCCTTGTGGATGACATTATTTGTGACATAGAATTTGGGATTCATGGTTTACCTGATAGTATTAAAAGCACTATTAGGCAGGATTGTGCTGTTTTCCTAAGGAAGGCTAAGCCTCCTAAGAGCAACCTTAGCAGGGATGGATTTAAAGCCCTAAGATCCTTAAATCAAAACAAATATATTGTTGTTCTGAAAGCTGACAAAGATGGGGTTGTTGTCATTCTTAATAAGAAAGACTACCACAATAAAATGTTGGAACATCTTCATAATATTGGAAGCTATAAGAAGCTTCCCAAAAACCCGTTAAAGAAGATCTCCAAGAATGTGGCCCTTGCCACAAAATCCAGTAGCTCGGGGAGTCCCCTCCACCATAAAGTCATTGAGAGCAATCATATCACACCTAGAATCTATGGGCACCATAAAGTTCATAAGGAAGGAGCTCCCCTTAGGCCTATTGTCATCACCATTGGAGGTCCTACCTATCTTCTTGCTAAGTTCCTTGCCTTGAAGCTTAAACCCTTAGTTGGTTGTACAGGGTCCTTTGTTAAATACTTGGTTTCCTTTATTGAGGAGCCCAAGGACATTAAGCTAGACTCTGGAGAAATTCTTGTCATTTTTGATGTTGTTTCCCTGTACACTTGCATCCCTATAAATGAGGCCAGGGAAGTAATCAACCATCTAACATATCCTAATATCGCTTGGTTAGTTGAGATCTACCTCACTTCGACCTTTTTTAGCTTTGAAGGTAAGTTCTTTGAGCAAACCTGTGGGGTTTCCATGGGTTTACCCCTATCCCCTGTTGTTGTAAATATTTTTGTGGAGGATTTTGAATCCAAGGCTCTAAACTCAGCCTTCCTCTTGCCTAAGCTTTGGAAAAGATATGTAGATGACACTAATGTCATCTGGTCTCATGGCCAAGAGGAGTTAGATCTCTTCTTCGATTATCTCAATAGTCAATCCACAGCCATTAAGTTCACAAAGGAACAAGAAGTCGATGGTTGCCTCCCATTCCTTGATATTATTATCTCTAAGAATAGTGATGGTTCCCTCTCTCCCTTTCCCATCGAGTGTTTCATAAGAAAACTCATATGGAGTAGTATCTTCATGCTAGTTCCCACCATTTCCTGGCTCAAACGTTGGGGTTTCTCAACACACTTGCTACTTGTGCCTTAAGGATCATTGATGAAAAGAGCTTCGAGAAGGTGAAATCCCATCTTCTTAATGTCTTTGTCGAGAATGGTTATAGTAGACACATGGGTTAGAAGGCTTTCCTCAAAGCAACGACGAATTCGTTAACTAAAAGAGAAACCAAGGAACGGATTCTTGGTGTCCATCTTCCATTTTTTTAGGGGATCATGGATAGGATTGTGAGGATTCTTAATAAGCATAATGTCCACTCAACCTTTAGACCTCTTAACACCATTCGTAAGTCCCTGAAATCAATGAAGGATCCTATCGACCCTAAGCACATGAAAGTGGTATATATTATTCCTTGTTCATGTGGGACCCCCTATATAGGTGAGATTGGTCGCTCCATTAATCAAAGGATTAGTGAGCACACAGCTAACCTTAAGCACAAGAGAACCAAGTCTTCTGCTTTTGCAGAGCATGTGGAGAAAACCAATCATCATCTCTGTATCGAGGAGGCTAGTGTTATTGCTATAGTGTCACATTTCCATCACCGAAAATTTAGGGAAGCCCTTGAGATTTAAAAAAGGTCGAACAATCTCAATAGAGAGGATGGATTGAAGATCAATAGTTTGTAGGTCCCAGCTCTCTCGTCCTAGTCATTTTCTTCCATTCTTCCCCTCCCTAGGTATAGGTTTATCTTGTTGTCTTTTAAGTAATTTCCCCTTGTTTCTCATTTTTTGTGGCCTTTAAGGTGTGATTAATATAGTTGGAGGTATTGTCATAGCACTTAATTTATGCTATTATTTTTATTCTAATAACAGAAGGAAAACAATATGGAAATTAATATATGATAATATGCTAATTTTAACCTTTAAATAAACTATTAATTAATTTTAGATATTAAAATATTCTTTCTAACCCTTAAATTACTCTAATATTTATATATATTTAATAAACTTTCATAATTAACTATTAATTACTCTAATATTTATTTTAATTAATTTTGATGACTAACTATTAATTTAAATTAATTTATTTTATATATATTTATAACGATAAGTTTATAAAATGGTTCATTTAATTTTATTTTTAAAAGAATATAACGAACCGAATTAACTTATTTAATTAAATAAAGGTTATACCTCTAATCCACTCCAAACTAACCATTTCCTGGTCAAATCTAATCGTTGTCAATATAGCCCTTACCTGGTGAAGAAATATAGTTTTTGGATGTTCTGCTCTATCTATTTAATATGCAAAGCGAGATTTGTTCATTCAACTTGTCCCGACGATGAACCACACTGGTTGGTTCGAAACGCATTGACAAATGAAATATCATGTTATTTACGCCAAAAAATCTCTCATAAACTTAATATGGATCACAAACACCCCAATTCAAAAAATTTCAAATTGTCACTCTATGCACAAAGATCCTTTTATCTTTCAAACTTGGTTTCTAGGATACTTGTTAGGAATCAAATCTCTTATTTATATATACCTAGAACCTTGTAAATTCAGACCATAGAGATAATTCCTTATAGGTCTGTTCTTCGATCTAGAAGAAGACTCTTTGCAGGTTCACAAAATATAGAGAGATTGAAGATGATCTTCACTTCTTTGTCACTATTTAGACTCATTTTCATACCTTGAAGATAACTCCCTTTATAAGGACTATCTCTACAAACTATGATTCGGTTAGGTACAAAGTGTTAAACTCAACCAGAAGAATCAGTCATGCTGTTACTAACTCCTTGAGAATTTTAGATTTCATGTCCAATATTTAATTTAATTTCTCAAGGAGCCTGGTCCTGGGAATGCTTATGATTTTGGAAGAGATGAAGCCTTCAATGGAGACTTGTCAACAAGTTTCTTGCTGATTACATTCTTCTCTTGCTTGGGTTGATATTGATTAGTTGGTAACTTGGGAGTAACAATTTCCCCTTACATTAGGATGACAAGAGAGCAAAGATTGAGTTTCATTGACTATATGGCTGAAGTTGAAACAATGGAGCTCTGCGCACATGGAGCATGTGATATAAGATATCTAGAGGTGAAATTTACTTTTACTAGGGAAGGCAGAAGAGCAAAAGGGTTTTCACCATTCAAAGTATCTACTTTAATGGTCTGTTATTGCAAGAATTTTTTGTGCAATTGGGCCTCAAACAAATAGAGGACCACTCAAACAACTTCAAGATTTGGGTTGATTTTTGAAAGTCCTAATGTTTCCCACATGTTTATACAGTAGGGAGAGTTGACTCCACACCATGTTGCACAAGTTCTGAAATCATATAGAGATCGAAAAAAAGCACTAACTTTCTTCATATGGGTAGCTCAGAAACCAAAATTACTATACCACACAGAGGCATGTGATTCTACCCTAAAAATTATGAGGTCATCCCACATGTTCAATTCAATGAAAGAAATTTTGGATCTAATGGAGGAAAAACATTGTAAGCTTAATTCCCTAGATTTTATAACAATTTTTTGGGGTTTTTGGGTTCATAGGAGTTATCCAGCAAGCTCCTGTAACCCTAGAAGAGATGTAAGGATCTGGGTTTGTGATAAATAGCATGTCATACAATGGTCTGATATCTCTATTATTAAAATATGGATTTCAGAGAGAAGCCATGGATGTATAGAAGAAGATGATATTAGAATACTTGTGCTAAGCATGAAATGCTATTTTGCACTTATGAGTTCCTGGGGGAGAAAGGGAGAAACAAGATAGGTATCAAAACTTTTTATAGAAATATAAATGTTGGGTTTGAAGCCCAATGTTTACACCTTCACAATCTACATCAATGTTCTAGGGAGATTTTGGAGAGTGGATGAAGAATGTCGTATGTTGAGACAAACGAAGATAGAGGGTTCTGAATTGGATGTCATGGCCATCACTGCATTGATGGATACTCTTTGTAGTGCTAGTAGATTGAATGAGGAAAGGGAATTTCTAAGGAAATGAGGAGAAGAAAATGCAAGCCTGATTCTATCACATGCAATACTCTACATTACAAGTATGGTGATTTAGGAGACATCAACATTGTTTAGGAGCTTTGGAAGGAGATGGAGGATAATGAGTGTTTTCCAGAAGTAATTATCTTCACTATTCTTATGAATTTCCCTCTGCACAATAGGAACATTTGATGAGGCACTTCGAGCATTAAGAAGAAGGTGAAGAAGGGAAACTATCCCAATTCGACTACTTACAATTGTTTGATTATTGGGCTTCTCAAGACTAATAGATTAGAAAACGCACAAAAACTTTTGCAGGTAATGCATTCCAGTGAATGAAAATACACTTCTTTAACTTATAATTTCTTCATGGATTACTATGTTAACGAGGTTAAGCTCAGTGAAGCTTATCAAGTCTTTCGGAAGATGTAGTGGAAGGGATTTGCTCCTGATGTTGTCTCCTTCAATCTTTGTATCGATTGTCTTGGAAGAGCAGGAAAAGTTAGAGAAGCAAAGGAAAATCTTAAGGATATGAGATAAGTAGGCCTTTCTCTTGATAATATTACATATAACATGATGATAATATGGAATTGAAAAGCGGGGAACATTGATAAGGCCATTGAGCTATTACAAACATTATATATTTTGTAGATACCACAGTCTCCATTAACAACCCAAATTATTCCTTGATGCAAGGTCAGAAACTTGTTGGTTGCATGGCTGGAAGTCCTTTATCTCACGTTTTAGGTTCTTTGGATCAAGTGCATGGACCCAGTTGTATAATGAAATACATGATATATCTCTTGTCCATTAGAATCCTCATAGGACTTTGGTTGGTTACTATGAGACATTTCAGAAGTATCACCTTTATGACCCTACTTCTCCCCATGTGAGTGAGAATCATGATGAGCCTTTTCATGGTGATTGCTAAGATCTCTTCTATAGCTGCTTTCTGGTGATGACTCTCATCATGTATCCATGGAACATGTCTCTATTGAAATGTGGCAAGAAGAATATTCCATTTTAATTTGTCCTTGAATTAAATTGTGAATTAAAATCAAATTTAGTCTTAACAACTACTTGGAAATAATTAATTAATTTGTTTCAAATTAATTAGCTGGACAAATTCAAGTTAGAAGTCTTTCTGAAGTCATGCAAGAGTCACCCCTTAAATTAAGGAGATAAGATTGGGTTATATCTGAGTTGTAATTAGTTGACTCAGTTTACTAAGTTAAGTCCAGTTAAATTAGTTCCAAACTATTTGAGGAACTAATAGAGAGTTATCAGTCAGTTGATGCATGCATGCACTAAACTAGTGTACTGCAGTTAACTAAAGATTCCCTCATCAGAAACTCATGCTTGTAGAAGGAATCAATTCCTTGAGGATTTCATAGCTCTGACAATGTGTGAGAGCAGTGTTCCACTTGGTGAGGTGAAGATCATCCACTAGGAACAATGCAAGGAAATAGGAGCTTGGAGGCAAGAGAGGAAGGATGAAGAGTAGCCAAGATTGCTTGTGAACATATGTGAGGATTGTAATAAGAGCTGGATAGCTAAGAGAGCTAAGGCTTTGTATAATTCCTATGTGTTTCCACCTAGTATGATAATACAGATAGTGGGGTTGTTAGTTAATGATTTCCCCAAAGTATTCTCATGTGTATTGTGTGATTGATTCTTCTTCTTATGGTTATATGTGTTCAACTCTACCTTTAAGCTTCCGCAAAATGATAGTAGAAGTAGGTTACAATATTCTTCTTCGATTTATATTGCATTATCAAGTTAACCTACAGTCAAATTTTCTACATAGGTCTCAGAGCGAGATTTGTAGAGAATTTAAGAAATTTCTACATGGTATCAAAGCGAAGTTTATCAAAGCTGTGAATAGTATACTAAGAAGAGAGCTCAAAGCTTGAAGTTCAGGGTTATGGGTGAAAATTTAATTCTTATCATACTTCAAGGTTGGCCAATGGCGTTCTATGGCTTAAGACTTGAGTATGCCTTGGAAGGTAGCTCTAATTACATAACATGGAAAGGTAGAACGGAGGTTGTATTAGAAGACAATGGCTTGAAGGATTTCATTGATCAAGGAATCCCAAAGCCAGCTTCAACTAATGCACAAGATTTCGTTCAGTGGAAGAAGTGTGTGGCAAAGGCGAGATGGATCACCCTTGAGGGAGTTCAAGACCATATTTTCTCGAGTCTCCATGGGAAGGATACCCCATTTTCAATGTGTAAGACATTGAAGGAACTCTATCAGAAAAATAGTGACCAGAGGAAATTGGCTATCAAGGATAAGCTTCGAAGAATCAAGATGGAGAAGGGTGATACTATTTCCACATATCTCAAAAATCTCACCACTTGCGGAGATGAGCTTGTTAGTTTGGGAATAACTACTGTTGATGATGATATGGTGAGCCTCACTCTCCTTGGCTTTCCAAAGAGCTGGAATAGCTACCAGGACTCTGTGAATGGAAGGGAGAAACTATCAAATTGGGAACAACTATCATCAGATCTTATGCAAGAGGAGATTAGGAGTAGCACACGAGATGGTTCTTCATCCAAGGATGATGATGAAGAAAATCTGGCCTTTGCAAGTAAGGGAAGGAAAGGGAAGGGGAAGACTTCATTCCAAATTGAATTCTTATCATGTAGGGAAGAAGGGTGACATGTATAAAGTAAGATGCTTTAATTGTCACGAGATGGGCCACTATGCAACTAATTGCCCATGGAAGAAGTCCAAGAAGGGATCCTCAGAAGGATAGGAATGATCGGAAGGTGAGGCATTAGCCTTTCAATTCGAAATGGACCTTACCCTCATCGCATGCATGGTGTCATCGATGATGGGTTTTATTTGGTATCTTGACAGTGGAGCCTCATTCCACATAATTGATGATAAATTTTTATTCAATGCCTTAGAGGAGAAAGACCTCAAGATGCACATAAATATGGGTGACGATGGAAAGTATAGTGTTTCAGGAGCGGGCAGGGTTGCTTTTCAGTGGGAGCATGGACTCATATCACCTTGACAGATGTGATGTATGTGCTTGGACTGAACAAGAACTTGGTATCGATTGCAATGTTGGAGGAAAAATGCTATGATGTCACCTTCAGTAAAGTAAGGACGTTCCTAAGACACATTGCCATGGGTCAGACCAAGAAGATAGTGGTTCAAGTGAAGAATATTTATAAACTAGAGGTAGATGATTCTGCAACATTGAGTAAAAAGGAAAAATTGATGCAAAGCCAAGACATTGGCAAGTTGTGGCATAGGCGGTTAGGCCATTTGCATCATAGGGCTTTGAAGATAATGCAACAGATATCTATAGGAATTCCCAAAGGTAAACTTGAGCAAGTTGACACATGAAAAGGTTGTAGCTTGGGAAAGTACACCAAGTCTTCCTTTCATAAACGAGATAGTTGAGCAAAGGCTATCTTAGAGCGAGTTCATACTAATGTGTGTGGACCATTCTTGCCAGCATGCATAATGAAGAAAAGGTATTATTTGATTTTCACTGATGATTATTCTCTTAAATGCTGGGTTTATTTCATGCAGAAGAAGGACCAAACCTTCACAAAGTTTTGTGAGTTCAAATCTTTGGTCGAGAAAGAATCAGGGAAGAAGATCAAGGCCTTGAGAAGCAAAAACAGTGGAGAATATGTCTCTCACGAATTTAAGGACTTCTGTGTAGTGGAAGGAATTAAACGAGAGTTGATGGCACCTCATGACCCACAAAAAAATGGCGTGGCTAAGAGGAAGAACATAACTATTGTGGGGGAAACATGGGCAATGTTGCATGACCAAGGCCTACCATATCACTTATGAGCTAAGCCATGCAACACAATGGTCTATCTGCAGAATACAAGCCCACATCGCATACTTGGGATGAGCACCCCAAAGGAAGCTTTCTTCAGTAAGAGACCAGATGTGAGTCACTTCAGGATCTTTGTCTCATCGGTATATTTCCATGTGACAAAGGATTCATAGAAGAAGCTTGAGCCAAAAACAGAGTTGGGTATACTTGTGGGGTACACGGATACACCTCATAACTATCAAGCGTACTTGCTTACCAGTTGGAGGATAGTGGTTCGCAAAGATATCAATTTTAATGAGCAAAAGGCCATGCGAGTTTCCCTTGAGAGAGAGCTCGAGCTATAGGCTGTGGAGGAACTGTTGGTTCCTAAGGAGGAGGAGCCTCAGATTGATGCAGAGTAGCTGCATGTAGAGGTTCAAGGAGTGGAGACATCCACTGAAGCAGAGTCTTCCAAAAATGGATGAAAGTGCACAAGAGAAGTTGACAGATTGTTGAAGGATGTGAGAGAGAATGTGGGAGCACCATCTTCTCAGTGCAAACAGAGGAGGTCACCCAAGAGGTACACTGGATACATGGCCCTCGTTGGGGAATGTGTTTAGATCGAGCCATCTTCCTTTGAGGAAGTAGTGTAGTAGCAGATTTGGGTTGATGTTATAGTGGAGGAGTATGACTCCATAACTCGTAACAGTGTTTCGGATATGGTTCCGAGACTGGAGAACAAGTCAGTTTTGAGTTCCCGTTGGATCTACAAGGTAAAGCAAGCTACTGATGGTAGTGTGAAGAAGCATAAGGAAAGATTTGTTGCCCATGGATTTTCACAGATCGAGGAGTATCACATTGCTGCAGTGTATATGTCGACAAAGGAGCAAGATACTTAGATTTTCACAAAGGCATTATCAAAGTGTAAATTTGAGTTCCATAGGGACAGGATCGTGGTGGTAGATAATCCCTTTCTTGTTGAGAGGGAATGTTGAAATGTTGCAACAAGAATATTCGGATTTATTTTTTCCTTGAATTAAATTGTGAATTCAAAAAGGAATTTAGTCTTAACAGCTACTTGGAAATAATTAATTAATTTGTTTCAAATTAATTATTTGGAGACATTCAAGTTAGAAGTATTTCTAGAGTTATGCAAGAGTTATCCCTTAAATTAAGGAGATAAGATTGCATTATATTTGAGTTGTAATTAGTTAATTTAGTTTGCTGAGTTAAGTCCAGTTAAATTAGTTCCAAGTTGTTTGAGGAACTAATAGATTCCCTCATCAAAAACTCATGCATGTCAATTCTAAGAAAGACCTAGTTGAGAGCAAAGACAAGGAAAATGTACAATCAGTTGCATGTGTTTTCCTATAAAGAAAACTCATGCATGCAGAAGGAATCAATTCCTTGAGGATTGCGCAGTTATGACAGTATGTGAGAGCAATGTTCCAGTTGGTGAGGTGAAGATCATACACTAGGAACAACACAAGGAAATAGGAGCTTCGAGGGCAGAGAGGAAGGCTGAACAAGAGCCAATATTACTTGTCAGCATTTATGAGGATTGTACTGAGAGTTGGATAGCTGAGAGAGCTAAGGCTTTGCATAATTCCTATTTATTTCCACCTTGTATGATAATAGAGATAGTGGGGATTTTAGCTGAGGCTTTCCCCAAAGTATTCTCATGTGTATTGTGTAATTCATTATTCTTCTTATGGTTATATGTGTTCAGATCTATCTTTAAGCTTCAGAAAATTGATAGTAGACATAGGTTATAGTATTTTGCTTTGATTTATATTGCATTATCAAGTTAACCTACAGTCATATTTTCTATATAGGTCTTAGAGCAAGATTTTTAAAGAATTTGAGAAATTTCTACATGGTATCAGAGCCAATTTTATTGAAGCTATGAATATTATACCTGAGAAGAGAATTCAAAGTTTGAAGTTCGGGGTTGCAGGTGAAAATCGAATTCTTATCATACTTCAAGGTTGGCCAATGGCATTCTATGGCTTGAGACTCAAGTATTCCTTGGAAGATAGTTCAAATTACATAACATGGAAAGATAGAATGGAGGTTATATTAGAAGACAATGGCTTGAAGGATTTCATTGATAAAGAAATCCAAAAGCCAACTTCAATTAATGCACAAGAGTTGGTTGAGTGGAAGAAGTGTGTGGTGAAGGAGAGACAGATCATCCTTGAGGGATTTCAAGACCATATTATGTCGAGTCTCCTTGGGCAAGATACCCCATTTTCAATGTGGAAGACATTGAAGGAACTCTACCAAAACAATAGTGACTAGAGGAAATTGGCACTCAAGGATAAGCTTCTAAGAATCATGATGGAGAATGGAAATACTATTTCCACATATCTCAAAAATCTCACCACTTGGAGAGATGAGATTGTTAGTGTGGGAATAACTACTACCGATGATGATATGATGAGCCTCACTCTCCTTGGCCTTCCAAAGAGCTGGAATAGCTATCAAGACTCTGTGAATGGAAGGGAGAAATTGTCAGATTGGGAACAATTGTGGTCAAATCTTATGCAGGAGGCGATCAAGAGGAGCACATGTGATGGTTCTTCATCTAAGGATGATAATGAAGAAAATATGGCCTTTGCAAGTAAGGCAAGGAAAGGGATTGGGAAGGCTTCCCATTTCAAATCAAATTCTTCTCATGGAGGGAAGAAGGGTGACATGTCTAAAGTAAGATTCTTTAATTATCATGAGATGGGACATTATGTGACTGATTGCCCATTGAAGAAGTCCAAGAAGGGATCCTCGAAAGGATCAAAAGGTGAGGCATTACCCTCTCAGTTCGAAATGGACCTTACACTCATCGCATAAATTGTGTCATTAATGATGGGTTTTGTTTGGTATCCTGATAGTGGATCTTCATTCCACATGACCGGTTATAAAATTTTATTCATTGCCTTGGAGGAGAAAGACTTCAAGATGCACAAAAAGATGGGTGATGACAAAAATTATAGTGTTTGAGGAGTGGGCATGATTGCTTTTTAGTGGGAGCATGGACCTCATATCACCTTGATAGATGTGATGTATGTGCCTAGATTGGAGAAGAACTTGGTAACGATCGTGATGTTGGAGGAAAAAGGCTACGATGTTGTCGTCAGTAAAGGAAAGATCTTCCTAAGACACATAACCATGGGTCAGACCAAGAGGATAAGGATTCGGGTGAAGAATATTTATAAACTGGAGGTAGATGATTGTGCAACATTGAGTATGAAAGAAATATTGACGCAAAGCCAAGACATTGGCGAGTTGTGGCACGGTTGGTTTGGCCATTTGCATCATGGGGTTTTGAAGATAATGCAACAGATATCTATAGGACTTCCCAAAGGTAAAATTCAGCAAGTTGACATAGGAAAAGGTTGTACCTTGGGAAAGTACACCAAATCTTCCATTCATGAACGAGGTAGTCAAGCTGAGGCTATCTTAGAGTGAGTTCATACTTACGTGTGTGGACCATTCTCGTCGGCATGCACAATGAAGCAAAGGTATTATTTGATTTTCATTGATGATTATTCTGGTAAATGCTTGATTTATTTCGTGCAGAAGAAGGACATAACCTTCACAAAGTTTTGTGAGTTCAAAGTTTTGTTCGAGAAAGAGTCAGGGAAGAAGATCAAGGCATTGTAAAGTGACAATAGTGGAGAATATGTCTCTCAAGAGTTTAAGGACTTCTGTCTAGCGGAAGGAATTAAACGAGAGTTGACGACACCTCATGACCCACAACAGAATGGGGTGTCTGAGAGAAAGAACCTAACTATTTTAGGGGTAGCACAGGCAATGTTGCATGAAAAAAGGCCTACCACTTCACTTAAGGGCTAAGGCATGCAACACAATGGTATATTTGGAGAATAGAAGGCCCCATCACATACTTTGGATGTGTTAAGTTTTGGTATGTTCTATGCTAGAGCAATTTATTTCAATTTTCTTAGTTAGCTTTTCTAGATTAGCAATTACATCAGCATTAAAGTAAGCTACAGATAGAACATAAACATAAATCACAGAAGACAAGCCAATACAAGAGGACATAAGATGTGGTGCTAGCTAGGGGAAAACCCCACAATGTGGGGAAACCCTTGATCATTTCTTATTTTATGTTCTTCAAAGTTCAACAAAGAAAGTGAGAGAGATAGTACATTTAGAATAGAAGTCAACATTTTGGCTTTTGATATCTGTAGAGATCAGTTGAAGACATATTGCTTCAACTGATTCTCTAAGGTGACTCCTTCACCTATCAAAGTGCTACCTTTTGTCCATTTCTTGTACATAACCATGTGACACCGTGATGTACTATCACATGTGTTGAACCTTGATGACTGAGTTGATCTCATCTTAATGCTGCATCTTCCATGGTCTTATTCATCATCAAGCTTCCCATGCTCATGATCTTATTCATCATCATGCATCATTATGCTACCCATGCTCATATCATCATGTTGCTCATAATTCTGCCCATATATCATGTTCTTCATAACTTCATTATGCTGCTCATGATCTCAAAGATCATACCGCCCATAATATCATACATCATGCTACCCTTGTTATCCTTTTGTTGCTTCATTATTTAGATCATATACATATCAGCCTTAGCTACTTGCTATGGCTTACAGCCTAGCAAAGTAGCTAGGCTATAGTTCCAGAATCCTCCACGCAGTCCCGTTATTTGCAATATATAAGGTTTGTCCATTGAGAACGTTTAGGGCTTCTAGGATAGTGTATTATTGCCTCCATTTATAACTATGTTTACGACTATTTGAATAGTGTATGATTCCTATTGATTGCATATAGGAGGAGTTAATGACTGTATATGGATATGACTAGCTTATAAGTGTCTAGCGTATCACTGTCTATATGGCTAGCGTATATAGTGTCTTCATAACCAACGTATCAATGTATATATGACTAGTGTATAGGTCTCACCATGAATAGGCCTACGCGATAAAATTCTTCCTTTTAACCACGACATTTTCTTTTACGGTTTCATGTCTGGATGGTGGCTTCATGCCTTGACTCAATTTGTAGATCACTACACCTAATATGTCTCTACGGCCTCCATATAGGGTGTCTCTATTGCCTATGTATGTGTCCCTATTTACTCTAGATAGGATGTCTCCATTTTCCTACAGATTCATGACCCAACATATGTGTCTCCATTGCCCATGTGTTAATAACCTCATGCCCAACATATAAATGTCATGATTAGCATAACTATGTGTAAGGTGTTTCCATTACAGCTTGTAGATGTCTCCATGACCTCTATCATATAGATATATGTGTATGTACAGGTGTTTCATTACAGCATATAAATTCCTTCCCTTACTGTGGCTAGGTGTCTCTTTTTTCTGTGAATAGATCTTGATGACCTGCATTGGAAATGTCTCATTTGATGTGTGAACATGTCTCCCTCCTGTTGCGTGAACATGTCTCTATTGATCTACGTTTAGGTATCTACAGGTAGTGTATTTAAAGGCTCCTTCATGACAATATATAAGGGCCTCTTACACAATGTATTAGGGCTTCCATATTTGCTACTATGATCATCATGCTACAGCTAGGGCTTCATTCATGGTTATGTAGCTAGGGCACCGTACAAGACTAGCGTACACTTTTAGTGTCTCTCCTTCACCAAAACCCAGAGACATGGAGTGGAGGAGATCACCTTAAGAGCGTATGTGTGTTGCAAAATGACTTCAAGTCCTCTATATTTATACTAAAATGTAGAGGTTGAATAGACATGACCTTTGGGCTTCTTGAGCCTATGTAAGTTATTGTCTAACTTGAAAATTAGTCTTATAACACAAATAAATTCATAACTCCATGAATACTTATCAGAATTAGATGATATTTAGATCAATCCTACGCCTCGCGATGAGAGGGATAAAATAAAAATATTAGCTGCCATAAATAAGATGATCCACATGGAATTTGGCCCTAGTTGCCAATTTTAACACTCCCTCTCAACTAGGGAGAACTCCATCTGCTGATCCATATATCTGACTGTACTATTTTTCCCATCAGTGTCCTGCACTGCTCTGCTTAGCTCTGCTCTTCTCAGCTCTGATTATCTCTACTTTGATCAACTCTTCTCAGCTAAGCTACGCTCAGCTTTGCTAGCTTTGCTCTACTCTGCTTAGCTTTGCTGAACTATGAAGAACAAGAATTGATCAAGAATGTGTCATACAATTCTCCACTGACTCGAAGTCAGTCTTAGACTGTGTACCATTGGTCCCAAACCAGTGGTCAACTGACCCGAAGTCAGCGTCATAGTGGGTACAAATCCTACCACTGGTCCCAGACCAATACTCTACTGACTCAAAGTCAGTCTCAGAGTATGTACCGCTTGTCCAGACCACTCCCAATCGACCCAAAGTCAGTGTCATAGTGGGTACAACTCCTACGATTGGTCATAGACCAGTATCATTGATCCCAGATCAATGAATGTCATCCTAGCGTAGGGAGTACGGCAGATACAATGATGCATCCATTGGTAATACTATGGTCCCTATCCTCATTTCCATACTCACTAATCAGATGGTAGGTACTTGCCGAGTCCCTGACTGCATGGGTAGGATGCCTCAAGAGGAGAACTTAATCAATCCCATCCTCGCAAGAGAACTAATCATCCTGCTACATTTTGTCATGGAGAACACATCATCCAAACCTCACAGGAGAACTAATCATCCTACTAGATAGGAGAGCGAATCATCCTGTCCCACAAGAGAGTGAATCATCTTGTCCCACAAGAGAGAAAATCATCTTGTCCCACAAGAGAGCAAATCATCTTGTTCTAGTTTGCACCACCAGGGGAGGGTGGGTCACCCTATGGTTGTATGTTGCTCCAGTAAGAACCACAAGTCCTGAGAGCTCTCAGAGCTCAATGTATGCAACATGTAGGACCCTTTTACAAGGGTCTCTCGATGACACCAAGTCATTTAGGAAGATCACAAATTTGATCTTTCCCTGGGGCTCTGACAAAGTGTAGCGACCTATACATCCTCTCAGTGCAATGGAGCCTCCTTGCTCATTGACTTACCATATCCTAGATAAGGCACTATCTGATGTCTATCTATGGGATTCCTCAATAATTAAATCCCACCTCTAGCTGTCATAGAGAATCACAATGGTATTCATCATGTGTACGCATTGAAGAGTTTCCACAACCAAGCAACTTCATATGAGGTCATACAAGTAGTTAGGTATCTGGTCTCAATGGTACTTATAACAACTCACTTCTGCTTCCTACTCATCCATGATATTGAAGAAAAATCCAAAGAGAACCAACACTGAAAAAGTGCTCTAGTGATCCTCCACACTGCCTGCCCTAGTCAGCTTTTGAATAATCATGCATTTTTCACATTTTTGGAAGAGTATCTCAATCCATGAGAGATTGTTCCCCGAAGATATCTCAGAAGATTCTAGGTGCCAATCAGTGAAGCTCAGCCAAATATGAGCTCACCATTTCCCGAATCTGGTTCGACATCACTACCATGTAACTTCTAAAAGTTAAGATCCTTGAGGTAGTCACAGGCTTGCAGTTTATCTTTCCATGTTTAGAATCCAACACCCTCTATCTCCTACAAATGAGAGGGTTTGCACTTGTTAGAAATAGGAGCCAATATGAGAGGTCAAGCATCCAAAACCTTCGAGCAATGGTTTGGATCGATTTCACTCCTTCTGAATCTCAGCTTCATGAGATAGTTGTCAATCCTCTTAGACTACATCCAAGGTGTTTTTCTTCAAGCCATAGAGGGATTTCTTTCACCTATATAGATGAGATTCCCAATCATGAATCTCAAACTCCTCGGGATGTTTCAAACCTGTGGACCTGCTGCATGATGGGAATGGTCCCGCTCATAATATTTTCCTTCAGTACATTTCAGAAATGTACCTTCATGCTCTTTTTGAATTCAGGTATCCTTGTCACCATCTAACTCATAGACCTCCAATGTTGTGTCAATTGACATGGTTCCTAGTGGACTTCCTGCAACTTGGTACAACCTTGAACTCAAAAACATCTTTGATAAATCTATTTTCAAACACGTACCTTTCCATCAATGAGTGCCACCCTATAACCTTTGAATTCCATTGATAAAATGGACTCCAAGTTCTTCTAGCGATCAGGTACATAAAAGAGATTCTATAAATGAATCGAGTTACCCTCATTCAATTGAGACGTAACGTTCCCTACACCCTTTCTAGGATAGGTGGCATCAGTTCCAAGTATAATTCCACAATTGTTTCCATATCTATCAAATTAGAGATTGCACCCATCTATATGATGAAGTGCCTAGGGTTCCTTGATTTCTTTGAAGAGTTGACCATTTTTCCTTGAAGAACAATATTACCTATCATTCCCTTGACCCTGGAATTATTTTTTTATCTTCACCAAGGGAAGTGTCTCTGCCATTCAGACACTCCTTCGCACAATGGATGAACTTATTGCAACCAAGGTATCTGTCTTTCCTTCCGCCCTTAGATCTGAACTTCCAAATGAAGTGATCTTTAGGTAAGGCATCAGAACCTTCTGCTACGCCATTCTGATAATATTCTTTGCTTCAACTTCACCCAGGGTGAATTATGAGGAACCCATTGATCCTTTTGTCCTATCCCAACTATCTTTGGTGATTTCTCTTACACTCTTGCTTGGGCATTGTCTTCACCTCAGCTCTGATACCATGTTATGTTTTGGTATGTTCTATGCTAGAGCAGTTTATTTCAATATTCTTAGATAAGTTTTCCAGATTAGCAATGACACGACATTAAAGTAAATTGTCGATATAACATAACCATAAATCATAGAATGCAAGCCAATACAAGAAGACACAAGATGTGGTGCAAGCAAGGGAAAAACCCCATAATGTGGGGAAAACCTTCATTAATTCTTCTTTTATGTTCTTGAAAGTTCAACAGAGAAAGTGAGAGGGATAGTATATTTACAATAGAAGTCAACATTTTGACTTTTGATATTTGTAGAGATTAGTCAAAGACATATTTCTTCAATTGATTCTCTGATGTGACTCCTTCACCTATCAGAGCGCTACCTTTTTTCCATTTTCTGCACATAACCATGTGAAACCATGTTGTATTGTCACATGTGTTGAACCTTGATGACTGAGCTTCTCTCATCCTCATGCTGTTCATCATGCTGCATCTTCCATGGTCTTTTTCATCATGAAGTTAACCATGCTCATGATATTATTCATCGTCATGCATCATTATGTTTCCCATGTTCATATCGTCACGGTGCTCATAATGCTACCCATATATCATGTTGTTCATGATTTCATTATGCTTCTCATGATCTCATACATCATACTACCCATAATCTCATACTTCATGCTACCCTTGTTATCCTTCTGTTTCTTCATTATTTAGATCATATACATATCAGCATTAGCTGCTTGCTATGGCTTGCAGCCTAGGAAGGCAGCTAGGCCATAGTTCTAGAATCCTCCACGCAGTCCCATTATTTGCGGCATATAGGGTTTGTCCATTGACAATGTTTAGGGCTACAGGATGGTGTATTATTTCCTCCATTTATGATTGTCTTTACGACTGTTCAAATAGCGTATGATTCCTATTGACTGCATATAAGAGGAGCCCATGAATGTGTATGGATATGACCAACGAATAAGTGTCTAGCGTATCACTGTCTATATGAACAACGTATATAGTGTCTTCATAACTAGTGTATCACTATCTATATGACCAATGTATAGGTCTCACCATGAACAGGCCTATGCTATACAACTCTTCCTTTTAACTGTGGAATTTTCTTCTTTAGCTTCATGCCTAGATGGTGGCTTGATGCCTTGACTCAATTCATATATTAGTGCACCTAATACGTCTCTATGGCTTGCGTATAGGGTGTCTCTATTGCATGCTTATGTGTCTCTATTTTTCTATCGATTCATGACCCAACGTATGTGTCTCCATTCCATCCTTGTTAATAACCTTATGCCAAGCGTATAAATGTCATGATCAGCATAAATGTGTGTAAGGTGTTTCCATGATAGCGTGTAGATGTCTCCATGTCTTGTATCATGTAGATATCTGCGTATGTACAAGTGTTTCATTACAACATATAAATTCCTTCCCTTACTGTGGCTAGGTGTCAATTTTGTCTATGGATAGATCTTCATGACTTGCGTTGGACATGTATCCTTTGATGTGTGAACATGTCTACTTCCTGCTGTGTTAACAGGTCTTTATTGATCTGTGTTTAGATATCTACAGGCAACATATTTAAAGGCTTCTTCATGATAGTGTATAAGGGTCTCTTACACAGTGTATTCAGGCCTCCATCTTTGCTGCTTGGATCATCATGCTATAGCTAGGGCTTCATCTGTGGCTCTAGGGCTAGGGCACTATACAAGACCAATGTACACTTTTAGTGTCTTTCCTTAACCAAAACCTAGAGACGTGGAGAAGAGGAGATCACCTTAAGAGTGTATGTGTGTTGCAAAATGACTTCAAGTCATCTATATTTATACTAAAATGTAGAGGTTGAATAGACATGACCTTTGGGCTTCTTGAGCCTACATAAATTGTTGGTCGACTTGACAATTAGTCTTATAACATAAATAAATTCATAAATCCATGAATACTTATCTGAATTGGATGATATTTAGATCAATCCTACACCTCTCGATGAGAGCGATCCAATAAAAATATCAGGTGCCATAAATAAGATGCCCCACATGGAGTTTGGCCCTAGTTGCCAATTTTAACACGATAAGGACACCAAAGGAAGCTTCCTTTGGTAAGAGACCAAATGTGGGTCACTTCAAGAACTTTTGTTCATCGGAATATTTCCATGTGGCAAAGGATGCACAAAATAATCTTGAGTCAATAACAGAGTTGGGGATACTTGTGGGGTGCAATGATACGCCTCAGAACTATCGGGTGTACTTGCCTACTAGTCAGAGGATAGTGGTTCGTGTTGGGCTATGTTATATTCCTTCCACATAGTTAATAGGGGGTTTAAAGGGCACCTGTAATCCTACTTTATGGGTCCTGGGGCAGCGCCCCAGAAAGTTTTGGTTTTGGACCCTATGTTAGGTTGGGTGGACCCACCTATGGTTTTGTGCATGATTTTTGCATATGCCTTTTTGGACGCGATGGTTTTCAGTCCATGGTATTAGATGATTCGACATATATAAATATGTATTGTAACATTGAAACGAATATAATGAAAAATCAAGCTCGTAGTCTCGATTTTTGGATCTAGGGGAAACTCTTTGTGCATATGTGTTTTATGTGTTATCATCTCACATTGTTTATTTTCTTTGTTTTAGAATTCGTATGCAGGTAATTTCTCTACGGGGTTAAAACCTACATTTGGTATCAAAGCTGTTATGGCTTCAAGGGATGCCTTTGTTGCTGAGGGGTTTCGATCGAGCGTATAGTAGATCCTGTTTAGTGGGAGATCTGCGAGACTGATTCTAGTGGTAAAAGAAGATACCGAGTAGTGGAAATATAAAGATCGAGAAATTTAATGGTCAGAGTTTTGAGCTATGGAAACTCATGATGGAGGATCTGTTGGTGGATAAAGATCAGTGGATCATGGTAGATCTGGGTACTAAACCAACAGGAGTGTCCAATGAAGAGTGGAAGAAGTTGGATCGGAAGGTAAAGAGCACAATACAATTGTGTGTCTCAGATTTAGTATTGATGAATGTATCACGGGAAGGTATGGTGAAGGTTTTGTGGGACAAGTTAGGGACTTTGTGCCAATCTAAGTCTCTAGTGAATAAACTGTTCCTGTGGAAAAGGTTGTATAACCTAAGGATGAAAGATGGAGACTCAGTGACAGAGCATCTAAATGCATTTAATACTGTGGTAAGTCAATCAATATCTATTGATATTAAAATTTCAGAAGAAGATAAGTGCATCAGTTTGTTGTGTTCTCTACCAGATTTTTGGGATAATCTGGTCATTGCAATAGGTAGCAATGCAGCTACCTTGCATTTTCATGAAATTGTCTCATCCTTGTTGACAGAGGAGATGAGGTAGAAAAATATGGAGAGCCAGAATGGTGATGTCTTGTCTGTACGAGGATGGTCCTAGAACAAAAACAAAAATAAGTCATGAAGTGGGAGATCTAAATCTAGAGGGAGATATAATTCTCCAAGAATACATGTAAAGGTGGTGTGTTGGAAATGTGGAAAGCAAGGGCATTACAAAAGAGATTGTAAATCTAAAGCTCCTGACAAAGGAAAGGGATTTGATGAGGCTCCTTCTTCAGAGGTGAAAAGAACCTCAGATGAAGGTGGGGATGTGCACTTGGCTTCTTCAAGTACACATGTAGATCATGAGGCATGGTTGATTGACTCAGGTGCATCCTTTCACTTCACTCTCCATATAGAGTGGTTCTGCGAGTATAAGAAATATGATGGTGGTGAAGTCTTCTTGGGGGATGGTAGGAAGGCTAGAATCATTGGTCATGGAAAAGTAAAGTTGAAGTTGCAAGGTGGAAGGGTTAGAATGCTTCCAGGTGTTCTACATATTCCCACATTAGCCAAAAATCTGATTTTTGTTAGCAAGCTGGATGATGCAAGTGTAAAAACAGTGTTCGAGAAGGATACCTACAAGATGGTTCAAGGAGCACTGGTATTGATGCGGGGAGTTCGGATTGGAACTCTGTACAAGTTACAAGGTAGCATTGTTATTGATGGGTGTAATAGTTTTGTGGTTCCAGAAAGTGGAGCAGAAAATCTAGTGGTCCCTAGAGAGAAGACCATGCTATGGCATCAAAGGCTTGGACATATAGGAGAAAATGGCCTTCAGATACTTCATGGTAAAGATATGGTAGAAGGTATGAGTAATAGCTCTTTGGATTTTGATTTCTGTGAAAATTGCGTATATGGGAAGAAAAATCGTGTGAGTTCTCCCTCTGGCAGTAAGAGGGCGAAATAGATATTAGAACTTGTGCACAATGATGTGTTTGGACCTGTGAAGGTCCCATCAATGGGTAAGTCTATGTACTATGTATCATTTATAGATGACTTCTCAAGGAATACATGGATATATTTCCTTAAGAAGAAATTTGAAGTCTTTGATAGCTTTAAAGAATTTAATTCTCTGGTGGAAAACCAGAAATAAAAGTAGATAAAGGTGTTGAGGACAGATAATGGTGGAGAGTTTTGTAGTAAGGAATTTGAGGAATTCTATAAGAAGTGTGGTATAGCATGGCAGAAAACAACTCCATATACACCTTAGCAAAATGGAGTTGCAGAAAGAATGAATAAGACGTTGATGGAAAAGGCAAGAAGCATGCTCACTAGTGCCAGGTTAGGACAAGAATTTTGGGCAGAGGCGGTGGATACTACATGTTATCTGGTCAATAGGTCACCTTCATCAGCGTTGGAGGATAAGACTCCATAAGAAGTATGGACTGGTAAGAAACCCTCTCTTACAAATCTGAGGGTATTTGGATGTGATGCATATGTACATGTCCCAAAAGAGAAACGAACCACGTTGGATAGTAAATTTGAAAAGTACATCTTTATTGGGTATAAGGATGGTTTAAAGCGTTATAAGCTTTGGAACCCAGTCACATAGAAGGTTGTGTACAACCAAGATGTGGTGATTAGAGAGGTGAAAGATGTTATTAAACATGAAGTCCAACTAAAGATTCCTGAGAAGATATAGTTTGAGCTAAAGGAAGAAGAATCAGACTCTATAGTAGAGGAGGAATTAGAATATGAAGAGCCACAAAGTCCGGCTGTGAGAAGATCAATTCGAGAAAGAAGGAATCTTGAAAGATATAGTCCATCTACTTTCTATTCAAATTTTGCTTTATCTATTACTAACAATGATCCCAGAATTGTGAAGGAAGCAATAGATTTGGAGGATGGAAAACTCTGGAAAGAGACCATGGTTGATGAAATGGCATCTTTGTACAAAAATGAGGCTTGGGGTCTAGTGGATTTGCCAGCTGGAAGGAAACCCATTGGCAGCAAATGGGTGTTCAAGATGAAGAAAAATGCAGAAGGAAAGGTGGAGAAATAAAAAGCTCGGTTGGTAGAAAAAAGTTATTCCCAGGTGCCGGGAATTGTTTTTCGTGATATTTTTTCTCCTGTTGCCAAGGTAACTTCTATCATATTACTTTTATCTATTGCTACTGTTTTTGATTTTGAACTAGAATAGATGGATGTGAAGACAACATTTCTTCATAGCGATCTAGAAGAGGAAATATACATGAAGAACCTGAAGGCTTGACGGAGAAGGGTAAGAAAGAACTGGTATGCAAGTTAAAGAAGTCTTTGTATGGGTTAAAATAGTCACCAAGGATGTGGTATCAGAAACTTGATACATTTATATGGGGACTTGGCTTCACCAGAAGCAAAGCAGGTCAGTGTGTATATTTTAAATTAATTGGTGACCATGTTGTTTATCTGGTCTTGTATGTGGATGATATGTTTCTCATTGGAAATGACAAAGAAATCATGCAGGATTTGAAGACCTAATTATCCTCCAAATTCGACATGAAAGATCTTGTGCTGCGAACTATATGTTGGGCATGGAAATTAAAAGATATTACGCAAGGAGGAATCTATGGTTAAACCAGAGGAAGTATGTTGAGACAATACTACAGAGGTTTAATATGCAGGATAGTAAACCAGTGAAGCTTCCTATTCATGTAGGTGTAAAGCTATCTACTTAATAGTGTCCCAAGACATAAGAAGAGGAAGAGGATATGTCCCGTGTTCCATATGCAAGTGCAGTCAGTAGCCTGATGTATGCAATGGTCTGTACTACACCAGACATTGCACATGCAGTGGGAGTATTGAGCAGGTTTATGTTAAAACTAGGAAAGGAGCATTGGACATCAGGGAAGCGGGTTTTCAGGTATTTGCGTGGCACTAGTGATTATGGTCTGTGGTACCAAGGAAGACCAGGATTGGATAGAGTGTTGGATATTCATGGCTTTGTTGATGTAGACTGGGCTAGAGATCTGGATCAGAGAAGATCTACAAGTGGATATGTGTCTAACCTTTTTGGATGTGTAGTCAGTTGGATGAGTAAGAAACAATCTGTAGTGGCACTATCAACTACAGAGGCAAAATACATGGGAGCCACTCATGCAAGCAAGGAAGCAGTTTGGTTGTAGAGATTGTGTTCAAGTATGGGGTTAGTACAGGACGCTATAAGGATATACTGTGATAGCCAAAGTGTAATTTTCTTGGCGAAGAACCCTGCATATCATTCAAAGACAAAGCACATTGATGTTCAATATCGCTTTGTGAGGGATATGATATAAGACAAAAAGGTGTTGCTGGTAAAAGTGGACACTTTGAAGAATACTGTAGATGCATTGAAAAAATCTGTGAGCTCTGAGAAGTTCTCCCGGTGTAGAGAGACAATGGGCATTTCAAGGCTGAGAAAATGACTAAGCTCTCTTGTGCCCCCCTGTGGAAAGAAAACAAAAAGTGGGAGAATGTTGGGTTGTGTTGTATTCTTTCCATGTAGTTAACAAGGGGTTTCAAGGACACCCATAGCCCACTTTATGGGGTCTGGGGAAACGCCGTGGAAAATTTTGGTTTTGCACCATATGTTAGGTTGGGTGGACCCATATATGGTTTTGTGCATGATTTTCGCATATGTCTTTTGGACGCGATGGTTTCTGGTCCATGGTATTGGATGCTTCGGCATGTACAAGTATGTATTGCAAGATTGAAAGGAATATAATGAAAAATCAAGCTGGTAGTCCCGGTTTTTGGATCCAAGGGAAAATATCTGTGTATATGTGTTTTATGTGTTATGATCTCGCATTGTTTATTTTCTGTGTTTTAGAATTCGTATGCAGGTAATTTTTGTACGAGGTTAAAACCTACAGTTCGCAAAGATATCAAGTTTAATGAGTAGAAGGCCATGCGAGTTTCCACTCAGAGGGAGCTCCAACTAGAGGCTGTGGAGGAACTTTTGGTTACTAAGGAGGAGGTGCCTTAGACTGATGCAAAGTAGCTACATGCAGAGGTTCCCAGACTAGAGACATCCACTCAAGCAGATTCTTCCAAAGATGGATGAAGGCACACTAGAGAAGTTGACAAATTGTTGAAGGATGCGAGAGAGAATGTGGGAGCTCCATCTTCTCAGTGGAAATAGAGGAGGTCACCTAAGAGGTCTAATGGATACATGACCCTTGTTGTGGAATGTGTTGAGATCGAGCCATCTTCCTTTGAGGACGTAGTGTAGCAGCTGATTTGGGTCAATGCTATGGTGGAGGAGTATGAATGTATAGTTCATAATAGTGTTTGGGACATGGTTCTGAGACTAGAGAAAAATTCAGTTGTGAGTTCCGTTGGCTTTACAAGGTAAAGCAAGCTGCTGATGGTAGTGTGGAGAAGCATAAGGAAAGATTTGTTGCCCATGGCTTTTCACTAATCAAGGAGGATCATGTTGCTGCAGTGTATATTTTGAAAGAGGAGCAAGATGCTCAGATTTTGACAAAGGCATTATCAAAGTGTAAATTCGATTTGCATAGAGACAGGATTGGGGTGGCAGATAATCCCTTTCTTGCTGAGAGGGAGTGTTGAAATGTGGCAACAAGACTATTCCAATTTATTCTTTCCTTGAATTAAATTGTGAATTGAAATTGAATTTAGTCTTATCAACTAGGAAATAATTAATTAATTTGTTTGAAATTAATTATTTGGAGAAATTCAAGTCATAAGTATTTCTGAAGTCATGCAAGAGTTATCCCTTAAATTAAGGAGATAAGATTGTATTATATTTGAGTTGTAATTAGTTAACTTAGTTTACAGAGTTAAGTCTAGTTAAATTAGTTCCAAACCCTTTGAGGAATTAATAGAATCCCTCATAAAAAAATCAACTAGTGTACTCCTGTTAATTGAAGATTCCCTCACCAAAAAACTCATTCATGTCTATTCTTAGAAAGACCCAGTTGAGAGTAAAAGACAAGGATAGTGTACTATCATTTGCATGTGTTTTCCTATAAAGAAAACTCATGCTTGTAGAAGGAATGAATTCCTTGAGGATTGCACAGTTCTGACAGTGTGTGAGAGCAATGTTCCACTTGGTGAGGTGAAGATGATCCACTAGGAACAACGCAACGAAATAGGAGCTTGGAGGGCAAAGAGGAAGGCTGAAACGTAGACAATATTTCTTGTGAGCATCTATGAGGATTGTACTGAGAGCTGGATAGCTGAGAGAGCTAAGGCTTTGTATAATTCGTATGTATTTCCACATTGTATGATAACACAGATAGTGGGGTTTTTACCTGAGGCTTTCCCCAAAGTATTTTCATGTGCATTGTGTGATTGATTATTCTTCTTCTAGAATATGTGTTCAGCTCGATCTTTAAGATTCCACAAATTTATAGTAGAAGTATGTTGTAGTATTCTTCTTGTATTTATATTGCATTATCGGGTTAACCTACAGTCATAGTTTCTACATAGGTCTCAGGGCAATATTTGTAGAGAATTTGAGAAATTTCTACATCATCTTCTTCTCTTGTTGGGTTTCTTGTTGATGACTCCAAGCTAGATGTAGTGAACCTATTCAAAGTCCTCCAAGTTCATTATTTCTAGTTATTGAATAATCTATGGGGAGTCAATACTAAAGGGATTACTTCATCATCTACTCATTTCTTTCCTTTCGATGTTTCTTCCAACCTTCCCTTTCTAGATGAGGTCATCATTGTTGTAAAATTTGGTGCATATTTTCTACCCCCTCATGTTAATACTTGTTGCTTGGATGCATGATGGTTACTTGCCCCTAGGAGCCATGATATTGGTGGGAATGTGGATACCTACCTTTTGATTTCTATGCATTGCATGATTTTGGTGATGGTTACACTTAGCCCTAGCCATTTTGAAGTTTGTAATGGACCCCATTTAGGTTGCTTCAGTGCTTTTGTTGACAAGATCCTAGTGGGTGTGCACCACACATTCACTAGAACTTTAACACCTAAGTTCAATATCTCATTAAAGTAAATGGATTACCAACATCCATATTAAACCAAAAAGTAAAATCACTAGTTCTTATAATCATTTGAGACATCAAATCTCTAACTAGTAAACTCCTAGGGCACTACATTCAAGGCTCACTACAATCAGAAATAAAATTATTCTCCCCATGGTAATTAAAATGTTGTCATGATATACAAATACTAAACCTCTTGTAGATACCACTGTCTCCATGACCAACCCAAATTCTTCCTGGATGCAAGGTCAGAAACTTATTTTTTGCATGGATAGAAGTCTTCTATCTCACATTTTAGGTTCTTTGGATTAAGTACGTGGACCCACTTGTATCATGAAAGACATGATATATCTCCTATCTATTAGACTCCTCATCGGACTTTGGTTGGTTACTATGAAACTTTTCGAGGGTATCATCTCTATGACCCTACCCCTCACCAAGTGACTAAGGATCATGATGAGCGCTTTCATGATAACTTCTAATATCTCTTCTATAAATCCTTTCTAGTGATCACTCTTAGCATGTATCCATTGAACATGCCTTTTATTCTCTTGTTTCGTTGCTTCTTGATGACTCCCAGCTAGTTTTAGTGAACCTTTCCACATCTCTATCTTGTGTTGGTCCACCACTATACAAACTCCTCTGAGTTTATTCTTTGTAGTTGTTGAATAGTCTATGGGGAGTCGAGACTAAATGGATTACATCATCATCTACTCCATCCTCTCCTTTGGATGTTTATTCCAACCTTCCCTTGCTAGATCAAGTAATCACTGTTGTAAAATTTGGTGCACAATTTCTACTCATGATAATACTTATTGGTTGGATGGATGATTTTTACTTGTTCCCCTAGGATCCATGATATTGGTCGGATTTTGGAAAACTATCTTGTGATTTCTATACATTTCGTGCTTTTGGTGATGGTTACACTTAGCCCTCGGCATTTTGAAGCTGGTAATGGATCCCATTTAGGTTAACTCAGTGCTTTTGTTCATAAGATCCTAGTGGGTGTGCACTGTGAATTCACTTGAACTTGAAAACCTAGGCCGAATATCTCATTAAAGTAAATGGATTACCAACAACCATATTAAACCAAAAAGTAAAATCACTAGTTCCTATCATAATTTGATACATCAAATCTCTAACTAGTAAATTCCTAGCTCACTACATTGAAGGATCATAACAATCAGAGATAACATTTTTCTCCCCATGGTAATTAAAATGCTACGATGATCTACAAACATTAAATCTTTTGTAGATACCACTGTCTCTATGGCCAACCCAAATTCGTCCTTGATGCAACTTCAAAATCTTATTTGTTTCATGGCTAAATGTCTTCTATCTCACATTTTAGGTTCTTTGGATTAATTGCATGGACCGACTTGTATCATGAAGGACATGGTATATCTCCTATCCATTAGACTCCTAATAGGAGTTTGGTTGGCTACTATGAAACTTTTCAGGGGCATCATCTCTATGATGCTACCTCTCAGCAATTAACTAAACATCATGGTGCTATCTTTGATAATCCTTTTCATGATGACTACTAAGATCTCTTCTATACCTCATTTCTGGTGATGACTCTCAGCATGTATCCATGGAACATGCCTCTTCTTCTCTTGTTGGGTTGCTTGTTGATGACTTCCAAATGGTTCTACTGAACCTTTCCACATCTCCATCTTGTGTTGGCCCACCTACACAATCTCCTCCAAGTCCATTCTTTGTAGTTATTGAATAGTCTATGGGGAATCAAGACTAAAGGGATTACTTCATCATCTAGTCCATCCTCTCCTTTGGATGTTTCTTCCAGCCTTCCCTTGCTGGATGAGGTCATTGCTGTTGTAAAATTTGGTGCACATTTTATACACACTCAAGATAGTACTTATTGCTTGGATGGATGATATTTACTTGCGCTTAGGAGCCATGATGTTGGTGGGACTGTGGACACATATCTTGTGATTTCTCTACATTGCATGCTTTTGGTGATGGTTACACTTAGCCCTATGCATTTTGAAGTTGGTAATGGAAACCATTCAAGTTACTTTAGTGCTTTTGTGCACAGGATCCTAGTGGATGTGCACTATGCATTCACTTAAACTTTAACACAAATCTCATTAAAGTAAATGGATTACCAATAGCCATATTAAACCAAAAGTAAAATCACCATTTCCTATAAGAATTTGAGACATAAAATATCTAGCTGATAAATTCTTAGCTCATCACATTCAAGACCCACTACAATTGGTAATAACATTATTCTCCCCATTGTAATTAATTTGGTGTGATGACCTACAAGCATTAAATCTATTTTAGATACCACTATCTCCATGACCGGCCCAAGTTCTTGCTTGATGCAAGGTCAGAAACTTATTGGTTGGATGGATGGAAGTCCTCTATCTCACATTTTAGCTTCTTTGAATCAAGCGAATGGACCCACTTGTATCGTGAAAGACATGATATATCTCCTTTCTATTAGACTCCTCATAGGACTTTGGTTGGCTACTATGAAATTTTTCAGGGGTATCATCTCTATGACCCTACCTCTCACCAAGTGACTAAGAATCATGATGGCTGCTAAGATCTCTTCTATAACTCATTTCTGATGATGAATCTCATCATGTGTCCATGGACTGTGCCTCTTCCTCTCTTGTGATATCCCAGTTGGTTGTAGTGAACCATTCCACATCTTCACTTCTATTGGTCCTCCAATACGAACTCCTCTGAGTTCATTCTTTGTAGTTATTGAATAGTCTATGGGGAGTCGAGACTGAAGGGATTACTTCATCATCTAGTCCATCCTCTCGTTTGGATGTTTCTTCCAACCTTCCCTTGATAGATGAGGTCATCATTGTTGTAAAATTTGGTAGATATTTTCTACTCACTCATGATTATACTTTTTGTTTGGATGGATGATGGTGACTTTCCCCTAGGAGCCATGATATTGGTGGGACTGTGGAAACCTATCTTGTGATTTCTATGCATTGTATGATTTTGGTGATGGTTACACATAGCCCTGGGCATTTTGAAGTTGGTAATGGAACCCATTCAGGTTACTTCAGTGCTTTTGTTCACGGGATCCTAGTGGGTGTGCGTTGTTCATTCACTTGAACTTTAACACCTAATTTTAATATCTGCTTAAAGTAAATGGATTACCAAGATCCATATTAAACAAAAAAGTAAAATCACTAGTTCCTATAATCATTTGAGACATCAAATCTCTAACTTGTAAATTATCAGCTCACTACATTTGGAAATAACATTGTTCTCCCCATGGTACTTAAAATGGTGTGATGATATACAAACATTAAATATTTTGTATATTTCACTGTCCCCATGACCAACCCAAATTCTTCCTTGATGCAAGGTCAGAAACATATTGGTTGCATGGCTAGAAGTCCTCTATCTCACATTTTAGGTTCTTTGGATCAAGTGCATGGACCCACTTGTATCATGAAAGACATGATATATCTCCTTCCCATTAGACTCCTCATAGGACTTTGGTTGGCTACTATGAAACTTTTTAGGGGTATCATCTTTATGACTATACCTCTCACCGAGTGACTAAGCATAATGGTGCTATCTATGATGAGCCTTTTCATGATGACTACTAAGATCTCCTCTATATCACCTTTATGGTGATGACTCTTAGCATGTATCCATGGAACATGCCTCTTCCTCTCTTGCTGAGTTGCTTGTCGATGACTCCCAACTGGTTCTAGTGAACCTTTCCACTTCTCCATCTTGTGTTGGTCCACCTATACAAACTCCTCCGAGTTCATTCTTTCTAGTTATTAAATAGTCAATGGGTAGTTGAGACTAAAGGGATTAGTCTCATTTTGATGTTTCTTCTAGCCTTCCCTTGCTAGATGAGGTCATCATTGTTGGTACTTCATCTTGAGGTGTACAACCTAGTGATGCTTCTCCTTCCTAAATGTAGTGATGCCCAGGTTTGAGATGATATTGTTCATGTGGATTTATAGTAGTTTTTTGATGATGGTAACATACCCCCTACTACATCGTTTATCTTTTCTTTGATGGTTTGTTTCTTGGTGATCTCAAGCTTCTTGTTCTGGGTTGATCATGGTGATGCTTGTAACTTTGATTTTCATGTAGATAGTTTGTCTTGATGCATATTTTCATTCCACTTATGGTTTTATGGATTATAGTAGCATGACAATGGACACATGAATCAGTATGTGTTATACTATGAGGATGATGTGCTCGTAAGATCTGTCTTAGTATTTTGAAACTTGTCCATAGTCCCAAAGGAAAGATGACTTAGCGCTTACACACATGCTGAGATTATTGGCAGCAGTAAAGGGAAAACAAATGGACTTAGTCTGTAAGCTTCAAGGTCATCATTATGACTCTTAAAGATAAAAAAGGCTAAAATATGATGAAGTTTCTCATGTGCTGACTTTTAAAATCATGTTGGAATTCCTAATAATAAAGATGTTGTTAGGCTCAACGGTGTGATGTTCTTTGTTAGCAATTTGTTATATACTAGCCAATGTTGTTCCATTTGATATATGTTGTTCTATGACAATGAATTTGAAAGAAGAATGGAAATAATTTCACATGGTTCTATTCACTTAGTAGCATATATCCAAATAATTACACCAAAATTCTTTCTTGGGTTTGATATTATTGTATGTCCAACCAATTTTTCCAAGAACTAAACATATACATAGCTTGTCATGGAGGTTTTATATCCAATAATATCTACACATCATCTGTAAATCATTATGAAATTGTAGTCATCATCATAAAATGTTACACTATAGCTACACAATATTCTATTGTTTACATCATAGGATTGAACTCTATTGTAGTTGTTTTGACAATTTGATCCCTGATATTCTTGTAGCTCATTCTCTCATATCCAAAATAAATGTACATATGAACCAATCTGTCCTAATCTACATTATCTATATCACAAAGTTTTCATACTATTATTTTATTTTGACCTTGTGATATCTTACATAGTTTATGTAGCTCTTCATTTTTCCCGAGTACCCATAATTTTGTATGATAATTAATGGCTATTCCATACTAATATATTGGACCTACATTGTTCCCAAATTCAATGTGACAGGTTTGTCAATATGATTGCATGTTTCCGATATTTTTCCTTCAATGTTCTACCTATGCATTTTTCGCCTTCAAAATTAGGGTTCCATGATACACATCAACAAAATTGGCTCGGAAAAGAAGCTTCAGAGGTACTTTATGATAGAAAATGTACATACCAGTAGATGTTTGCTAATTAATATATGCCTATCATACCTATGGTGTTAGATGCCCCAGATCCAAATTAATGTCAATTTTGATGCAAATGAACAGGTTGCAGGTAAAGTGGAAATGTTGTTTAGAGAGGTTTTAATTTGCTCAGACAGAAATCACCACAACTGGATCTTTTTATTTTGGTATTAAGGTTCTTGAATCAAGGAGGCAAATTGCAAATCTTGAAGGAATGTTGCATAAAGAGAGAGTTGAATTTGAGGTGATATTTTAGACGTATATAAAGGTTGTTTAGTGTACTTTAGGTTGTCTGACATGATAGTATGCTATAATAGTCTTTGCACTTAATGAATATTTTCATATTTGTTTATAGAAATTGCGTAGTTGGAAATCATTTCTTCATATGGTTCATTATCTTGATGAAATCTATCAAATTCAAACATGGTTTATTGAAGCAGGCCAACATTAATGTTGGGCATGTTGGAACTTGGAAGACTTGATATTTCAAAGTTGAGAAGTATAAGGTGTCTTCTTCTTTATGAAGCCTTTGAATAGGATCGTCGCCTTTTCCATTTAGATTCATCCATTAGAGTGAAAAATACGCTTGCCAAATTGAAATCTATTCCACAAGAGGATTTTAAAGCTCCACATGAGGAATATGATTCTAGCATAAATGAAAAAGTTGGAGGCTGTTAGGGAACAGTCAAATATAGTAATAATCCTACTGGTGGTTTTGGGATTTTGATGACAGAGGACACATGCTCCATGGTTGATGGAAATTGTTTGGACATATCTATTTGTTTTGGGAATCTTCATTTCAAAGATATACAAGCTAGTGATAAGCATGTTTTAAATAATGGATTTGAGTAGGTTTACATGATTAGTAACATGGGAAATTCCTACTTGTGTGACCATTTAGAGGTAACTGGGACTGTGAATGGAAAATTAAATTAAGGAATGTAAATTATTAAAATGGCAGCAGGTAAAACAACCCAGAATATATGGATGACATGGAAGGAGATCCAAACATTAGAGATTCATCCAATATAACTAATGGTACCATGTCTCATACTTTTGACATGGAGAATGGTGAATGGGGCACCAACGTCCATGTTTTTGAGACAATGGCTTTTGAAGTAGTTGATTGTAGGGACAATACAAACGATTTGGATGAAGATATGACACCATGTTAGAAACTATCAGAGCAAGATTCTCCTATCCTCATTGATTTGTGAAATACATTAGTTGAAATATGGACAGGTGAAAGCCAATTAATAAAAGCTCATGTTGTATCTGTGACATCACGAGGGCAGGAAGGTTGGTTCTGCCATTTCAGCTACTATTGCTAGTGGCAGTGAATCTACTAACATCAAATATTTTAATCCAGTTCAACAAATTGCAATAGGCGATAGGATGATGTGTGAATCTACCCAAAACATGCATGATAAAGGTGGAATAGAGGTGCCTAAGAAAATAATCGCTCCCTCATTGAATCTATCAGAAGAGTTCGAAGCTGCATTGGGGCTCCTATGTCAAACTTACCAAAAATTTACAACAAGATTTTACAAGAAACTTTATTGGGGCCTATTATAGTTGACCCTCAGAAAAGCTATAGTCCTATGTTTATCTCATCAGTCAGTCATCTGGGTGGTAATGGAGTGGGTAAGCTACTTTTACCAACTAGTGTCAATGATATGGTTATTGTTGTTTATGATGATGAGCCAACAAGCATAATGGCATATCCACTAAGCTCACAAGAATACCAGGCTTGCCTATATGACAAGGTACTTGATAGTGAGAATAAAAAGGAAATTGACAGGGATAAAGAAAAGGAATGTGCAGATTTATTTGGTATGGTTGGAGTTGTTTCAAATCTATGTTATCTGTCATATGGTTCCAAAGAGAGAAGTTTAGGATATGAGAATATTTACACATGGCTCCAAAGGGAAAGGGGGTTCAAATTCATCACTATATATAAAAGACACATGCAAAAATATCCTTTTGTGATGAGGGTCCTCCTAGGAAAGTTAAATACTTGGTAACCTGTTATTATGCAAAACAATTTGATTCCCTTAGGAAAAAGTTCTATCCAACAGAGATGGAATTTATATTGTCACTAAATCACTACAAGAAATGGTGTTGGAAACCTAATCCTAAAGGGTTAGCGTGGAAGCCGAATGGACAAAGCAGTCCAAGAGACCTTGGGATGTGAATCCCAACGGTCACCAAATGTACTATAAATGTATATCAAATTGTTAATAAAATAGCATTGCAAGCTTTATCTTTTCTATTGTTTTGGCTGTCCATGTCTGTTTAACATGGTATCAGAGCCATGATGTGTGGCCTATTTTCCCTGAGCAACTGATCTGAGTTGCCTTGAATAGTGCTGGCCTAGTCTTCATTACCTGACCATTTATTTTATTAACTGAGCGCATCAAATCTGCAACTAGGCATTGTATTCCTACCTGCAGCATGTCAAAGTCTGCACACTGGTATAATAGCGCTGCAGCACTAACACCTCCCTGACCCGGTCCTTCCAGCGCTGCATGATCATTCAATTGATAAAACAGAATACTGACATTTAATTGGTGGCATAATTCTGTAGACTGACACCTCTGGCCTGTCGTTCAAAATCTCTCCACTCTCCGCTTACCTCTCTCTCCTGCTCTCCACTTTCATTTTTTCCGCCCTCTCTGAATTCGCTCTATTTTCTGTGCAAGGATGCAATTTCATTAAGATGTTAGCTTATGTGTTTATACCCAACCAACTTTTCACCTTCATTACTGGGCAGATTCCACCTCTATTCTACCTCAACGTCTGACGATTCTGGTCGCTTCCATCACTGAGGAAGGAGAGGATATGACTGCGGAACACTGCAACAACCCTCACTTGTTGAGACACTTGTCTGCCAGATCTTTCAGCAGCTTGTTGGACGCGATGCAAGACAGTATGCAAAGCCAGGGCTGCTGCACCCTCCATTGACGTCGTTGTTTCCTGTTGAAGCCTTTCTACGAATCAATAACTTTACGTTCTTGGTGATCACAGTGTTAATAGCGCAGGAAAAAATATAGTGCAACCCACCATATTATATGACGTGGAGACGATTCGATCGTTGGTTTGCTCGCACTTGCCACTACTGTCATTTCCGAAGTTGAGAAGTCCTGAAATTTGGTATCGTCCTGCGTGGAGGCACCTTTAAAGACTGTTCCTGGAGGTCTGTGTTGCATGGAAGACTGAGATGCAATGACCGTGCCATGAGTGAAGTAGTTATATTGTTCAATATATATTGTAGCCAAACATATTCAATACATATTCTGCATTGAATGTTTTTAAAGGGTCCATATGGTATTGGTATTGGTATGGTGAATGCATATGTACGTTGAACAGCTCCTTCACGGCTAGAACCTAACATCCTTCTCCATTTCGTATTTCCTGCTCATAACATCACTTCAAGTTAATATTTTTACTCGCGTAAAATGAAGCACGCATCAAGTTTGAAAATATAAACAATTTAAGATCTATGAATTTTCTCTGTTATAGCTCCACTTCTTGTCGGACTGCTCTGCACATTTGAGACATTTCGAGGTTTGGATTTCAGCTATTAGCAATGGGATTGAAGTAGGCAGGGGTTTTCTGAAAAGATGCCAGGGCTCCGGCGGGGCAATCTCAATTATACTTGCTGAGTTTTGGCAATCGTACTGAATTCATTGTTATCATGTTATGATCAAACAGTGTAAGAACACTCTAGAATCAATGCGAATGGAAATTGTAACCATGCCTAATAAGACTGAACCGATTGAGTTTGGATTGTAAATTTTTGGTGCTTTTAGTTCGAGTCAGTGTTAGCATCACTTTTTCTTTGATATTGAAATTAAGTTTCGCTTGCTCTCAAGCATTACAAAAGAGGTCCAAATCTACAATATGCCGAACGTTCTGTATAGAAGATAGAGTGAGGTATCAATTGTCGGTTGCCCCTATGCATTAGAATCTTGAGCATACTACATGTGAAGTGTTTAACATGGTACTTATTGTTTGTTGGCATACAATAGAGGAATTTATTTGACAACCGAACATAAAGGAGAATCAATTTTCAAGATTTCCCTCTTATCATCGGGCACTTTTAATTTGGAAGAATATTGCAATTTGCCTTTACAAGTACATTTGTGATCATTTGTTGACTTGAGTTGTTTAAATAATGACAAAAATTCATCGATTATTGGAGTTATTGAGAACTCTAATCGTATCAACGGCTCACAACACAGTGCAAATAAGGAAAGACACTCTCTATGACATTCAGACATGCCTGCATAATGTACAGGAAAATATTGAGTTTTTGCAGCTTGAGACAAAGCTACAGCAAGAAGAACTACAGCAATGGAGTCATCTTTCCAAACCTGTTTCTGTTCAGAAGATTGAAACAGACTCCCATAAACAGCAAGTCAATAATGTTCCTGTTCATTCAAATAAAGCAGCAGTTGTACATTCAAATGCAGAAGTTCAGTCTGCACTTCCCAAGCCCATCATCAGACCTTGGGAACAACTTGTCCACAATAAGCACAAAACCAGTCTTGGATATGACAAGGACTTGTCCTTTAATATTCCAGACTATGCCAAGCCCATTCAGTTTCAGAGTGCTGGATTCCTTCATGACACTTCACCTGCTCCTCATGACAGTTCAGCTCCAGCTGTTCTAGACTCTGCTCCTCTTCCACAGCAACAACAACAACAACAGATCATGAAATGCCAACACTGTGACCGAGTTGGCCATTT